>DWDU01002633.1:0-12503 GCA_018245575.1 Jemadia suekentonmiller
GTGGGACGTAAACGTAACTGCTGAAACGTGGGAGTGTTCTACACTCCTCTGCCTACCTCTTCGGGGATTACAGGCGTGATGTTACGTTTATATCATTATGCCAGGTTCCTAACGGTTTGCACTGAGAGCATCGAGTGCCAAAAACTTTGCATTCCGGACCTAACATGCTCATTCTTTATGCATCACTCCCTTCCTACAAGATCGCTTGTTCAAAACACTTCTGGACAACCCCTATCAAAACTATTTGGTCTATTCGAACAATAGGTCAAAGGAAATAAATTGAGAGAATGTAATATGTACATTTTTCGACCTGTCTGTAGAATAATGTTACTTCTGCATAATCGTCACTTTACAGGAGAGCGATTTGAAATTTAGTTGCGAGTACGCATATTACCTTTTTCTATGGATAAATAAATCACATGTAACTTTATTCAACTGGTATATTCGAAACTACATAAGTTTAAGAAAAAATGATTTTACTAATACAATATATAGGTCAGCTTAGTTTTATAACTACAATAAAAAATATTTGATATCATAATCATATATAACTTTGTTCTTCGTAACAATAAATACATATTTAGCTTGTACGTGAGTGTCATAACGCGCTCGCTCCGGGCACGCCACGTGTGGTTTCGCTCGTCACACATACGGCACAGGGATAATTATTTTTAAACATAAGCACTAATCTCATTTTTGTAAACACGTGACAAACAACATTAATCCGTACAGCGCGAGGGAACCATCAATTGTGATTTAGCTGTACACTAGGAAAACTGAAGGAAAAATTAATAGATTCGATTGATAGATTTGAATATTTATTTATATTTTGAAACTTCGTGTGTTTGGCTTTTGTTTCCAATGCTTACATATAGGTACGTAAAATTTTAACTGTACTTGGTCAGCGTGGCAGACTATGACTTGTAACCCTTCTCATTCTTAGATGTAACCTGAATGTTAACATAACAGACCTAGGCCCTAACAGTGGAATCTAAGGGTTGTTGATGATAATGACGTATATCTACTCGTTCATTGCAAATTGCGGCAAAATCAACCAACGCCATAACTTTATAATACACATACACAAGACTTACGAGGGAAGGTTAGGTTAGGTTATATTAGGTAAAGAAAAATATTTATGTTATCTCAACAGAGCTCATTTGAAAATTATTTTCTTAAGCTATCTAGTCCTACGTTTTCTTGTGAGAAGTCTTGCCACATTCCACGTGAGAGCTCTTAGAAAATTTCAACACTCACTTCGTCTCTTCATCCACAATTATGTAGGTATCTAGGTTTTCACAATTTGTAGGTTTATAGTAATATATATAATGTCCGCACTTATAGGTACACTACATATGCTTCGCTTGATAAAACAATTTAACGATATAACACGGGTCCATTGATTAGCCGCATACGCAACATATTTCGTAGATAAAACTATTTTGTATATATCAGTATTAATGATATTCCCAACAATAGGACGAGGAAAGTTTCTTACGTAGGTGCAATTGATATCACTTTGCAATCTATCAATGTGATATGTGCGCAGTATTTGGGAGTGTTTTTTCCCAAATAACATATCGATCGCCCTTTTGATTCGATAACACTTATATTGCAGGATTTACGGGGCGCACGCGACGAATTGTTCTGCAAATAGTTTTATAGCTGATAATATTTTCGTGCGGTAATTTATTGATATCAATGAGCACCGAAATATAGCAATAGATACAGAGTACATCATAAGTGCATACAGTAAATACGTCGCGTGTCGTTGGATACGTCGGCCATCATGAAATCGCGATGCTTTAATCCGTCCGCTTTATATCACAAGTGTAAAAACGTAACAACACGGCTGTAATCACCGAAGAGGTAGGCAGAGAAGTGCATTACAATTCCACGTTTAACCGGTCACTTTTAATATGTTATGTAATAAATTGTAAACCTATTGCTATAGACAGGGCACAAATCCAGATTCCTAGCCACTACTAGAAAATTTAAATTAGATAAATCCAGTACGGCTCGACCCGGGATTTAAACGCGGTACCTATCGATTGGTTGTCGCGCTAGCAGCCAACACGACCAACGAGGCTGCCTATCACAAGTGCTATATAGCAGCAACATTATTTATTTATTTAATCTTTATTTGAACCATACAGAAGAGTACAGGAACAAAATTGCGGACTTAATGCTAAAATTATATTATTGCTCCGTTAATACATCTGCGTTAACCAGACGTGTTCAGGCAAAGCGAGGTACGCTTTGCATATCTCGCTGAGCGCTTTAAAGGTGGCCTATCAATATTGGTGTGCACGGGACACGTACGTCACGTGTGTGACAACACGTGCGGGCTATCGGCGTGTACGGCGCGCTGCTCGGGACCATTGTTTGCCATTGAACGTCCTTATACCTATCTATTTATATTGAAACGGTCCAATATCTCATTAGCTGATATTCCGTTGAAGACGTACGAAATATGTATAATAGTGTAAACAAATTTGTGTTACACTCGATTTTTATTTAAAAAAATTTTTGTTTGCTCATTTAACAATGACCTATGATTAATTGTAATTTTTTACATGATCATTTTAAGTCTGAAATATTTTAAACTTATAAATAAGATAATCAAGGAAGTTCTTATTTAAATTGAAATATAATAAAAATGCAAACATATAACATTTAATGTACTTAATATGTTTTTTACCTTTAGTAAATATCATAGTAGTAATTACGTTTATTACTCACGATTCTTATTATTCCATTTTAACTTCTAAATATACTGCTTACCTGTAATAGAAAAAAAAACGATTAATCAATATGCTCCATATTTATTATTTTTAAGGCTATTGCCTCATAAACATATTTCACAAACGCTCCAAGTAATAATAAAGTGAGTCTCAACTCACTGTACAATTGTTACATTGTTCGCAAAATGTTGCAAAATAGTTTTTTTAGTAACAAAAAGTAGCAACGGAATCGAGTTTCATAGCGTCATGAGAGGCGATTGTTCACCAATGAACATGTGACTATATTTTTACAAGCAGACTTTTTCGGTCTTTATAACTTATAAATAGGGCCAGGTTGTAATCGATATGTAGCTGTGTAATTCAAAAATGAAATAGAAAGAACAAATCATTTCTTTTATATAAACTACAAACAACTGACAACCACTTTTAGTCTATATCATTCATATGGACGCTCAATTAATGAATAACAGAAAAGAAAAATACTTTTGTTTTAATTGAAATATCAGTAATTATGAGTGAGCCTTTATCCAATACAATGGTTTATTTAATTCATCATATAAAAAAATGTTAGCTGTCGCAATATATTAAAGAAAAAATAGAATTTAATTTCTAACAAATTATATTAGGTATATAAATTACTGAATAAAGTACAATACATTCATTAGGTAACAACGATAACGTTGTTCATTTATGTAACATATCAAATGTTATTCATATTGAAGTGTCATTTAAATTTTAATAATGGTCTTTTCTATTAACGACTCCAATTTCGGTCGTCGCATGTTCGCAATAGGCAAATTTATTGTACGCCCTCGCAGCCGCGGGGCGCTCCAGCGGGCGACGTCCATGTCAAATAGCGAATCACTTTTTTACGAGATCCATTACGAACGTCAGCCGCGCTCTCTTATACGATCGCGAGGCGAATGACAAATGCGATGGGCGTATGAACGTCGAGTGCGGCAGTGGCGCTGATTGACCAACTGTCGCCAAAGTGGCGGTGTCGCAACCAGCATCCTTCTGATGACATTTGTAAAGGTTGATGGCGACTCTTACCGGTGTGTGTCGAAAGCTATCGCGACTTACAATGAGTCATTCACGCCGCCGCGACTTCCGGGTGTTGTTACGTTCATTTACATACCGCAAAATTGAACATAATCTCTGTCCATCTAAACTTTTATACGACGGTTAAGTACCCTGGACGCGACTCTATGTCGTTATATGTATATAGATTGCGCAATGCTTTTGCTGATTCGTATCTGGCCATACGTAGAGCATACGTACGTACAAACGATAGTATAATGTAAACGCACTTCCACCGAATAATAGGTACATCGTACCATTAGTATTCAAATTAATACAGCAAAAAAGAGATAAAGGCTCATGCTTACAGTAGAACCAAGTAGCGTTAGCTAATGAAACAGCGATAAAAACCATTAAGCCGCGGTATTACACGTTCAGTTCCCTCCAATTCGATACAAAAATGACCGTAGTGTACAATTACAAGCAGTTACGGCCGAAAACAATGCTACAAAGGTTGTTTATGTTTATCCAATTGTAGAGACAGCGCTATACTTAACTATCATCGTTATGTCGATATCAATTGTCTCGCAGAACGACTTCTAAATAAGGCAGACCTTTGACAGTTCCATTGTGGCTTAGTGGGATGACACACTTACGTCTCCAGCTTATTTATTTCATTGAACGAAGTCACGAATTGTTTACTTATTACAATAATCACAGCAGCCATTTGCAAGGGAGACGTATGTGTGCATAAGGCCCGAATTGCCAGAGGATATTTATGTAACACCACGCCTGTAATCTCCGAAGAGGTATGTGTGTAATGTAATATATGTTTGCATAAGGCCTGAACTGCCAGAGGACAGTTTTTTCGAGCTGTCCTGTAACATTGAACGATAGACAGATTTGTTTTGTACCCATCCGATTGTAGCACGTGTGCCGTTGTCCTCGAATTGAGCTGAATCGCTCATTGTGCCGAGCGCGGGGTGTGGGCGACCGATTATTGCACCCACCAGCCATTCCACTGATGAATTGCAACGCGCCAAGCGAATTAGTCACAATTAATTACACACAGCGAAAACGGTTTCTTGGTAAGGTATCTATCCTTAATAAACAACGCGTGGGCCCGTCTAAGTGTTTACTGAGACTAAATAAATGGAAACAAAAGACTACTAATTAGTCCTGTATTACACAGCACAAAACATGAATGAGTAAATGTCATTCGGTGTTTAGATTTATTACCTGATGTTTTGTTCTTACTGTATTAGGACAATAATCAGTGGGTGGCTTCAGATATCTCCCAGTGGGGCAAGAGGTCAAACAGTCTCAGTTGATCTGGGCTCTCAAGGTCTTCGATGGGGTTTAACGGCAGTAATATCACGATAACAGCTGGCGAGTACAGCGTAATACGCCCCTCGAACAGTCGAACCGTTTGTAAATTATTCATATAATATATAAAATACATATACACTAATACGCTTTCATGGCCACGTAGATACGCAAGACAAATATAATTTTAGTACAGTAAAAAAACAAAACCTCCGACAAGGCGCGCAATAATGCCTAATACTTTAATTGGAATCCACCGTATAAGGTCAACCACCTGCAACTAAACATGTGGGAACATATTGCAATCGTATGAACACGACCTCGAGTGAATAAACGAATTGTCATTACATACATTTATTCGCGTTTCAGTACGAGCATGGCACAAGGTTCGTCGAAATTCGACACCGCGCGTCTCAAGGCGAGAGCCGACCAACATTGTTTCGTTCGTGTTTTACAAAAGTATTGTTTCGCAATAAGTGAAATATAATAAATATACTGGAATTCGCAAAAAGAAACGCATCAATTAACTGCAAAAACATAACTATACTGAAACAGTACTGTACTCTACTGTAATTATTTATAGTTATAATTCTGTTTGTTTTGACTGCCTCGTTGGTCGTATTGGTTGCAAGTGCGACTGCCGATCAGGAGATCCTTGGTTCGATTCCCGTGATACGTTTCTGTTTGTAAAAAGACTTTTGTAATGACTATAGGTTGGCGTTTGGATACAATTTCACTTGACAGTAAGGAAAATGTAGTGTAGTATGACGCAGGCATGCCTGAAAAACGCCTATTCACTAGTATCTATTGAACGATTGAGAGTAGTACGAATTGGGAAAATTACACAACCAAATTTATTAAAATAGACAACTTTGGTATACTAAATGATATCTGTTGCTGTGTATCATGCGTGTTGGACTTTTGTGGTCACTATCGCTGTCCTGGTACTATATAATTCAATTTAATTTTAATCGCTAACATTGATGTACAGACAAAGCCGTACTCATTCCCTAGTGCATACGCGGACGTGTCTACATGCCGACTACAGTTACCACAATCACTGTGTAATTGGCTGGAATTCGGTGTTTGATTGCTCAGTCTATTTCCGAGAAGAGTGCGCGCATAAACCTTACAAGAATTCCGTGTGGTTTAAATAGTTGTGTAAGCGCACGAAACATTCGAATGAAAAACATACTTCGAATTCCATCTGTTCCAAATATCTATCGAAATATGTCGGTAATGCAGCGTCCATCGAGCTTGCAATGTTACGTATGTTTAGTAGGTAATTATATTTTCAAACACAGACATCTCTTTTCATTCACTCAGTAGTACCCTTGACGCGGTCGCAAATTGCAAGCGATCTGTACAGTACTTACTTTAGCTCTGAGCTCTGAGCTCTGAGCGCGGCACTCGGACGGAAAATCGCTAGTGGCAAATTTCTAAAAACGTGTCTGTGATTTAGACGGCACGTTACGTAGTCGGTCCCGGTTCTGAGGTGAAAATCATTAACTTCTTTGGGGGCTTCAAAGACGGTCTAAAAGCAACCGACACAAGGGTGGACATTAAACTTTCTTTTCGTAAAGTGTACTCCACGTCGTCTATAATTAAGGGACAGATTTGAGCCCATCAGTGGAGCACAAAACCAGTTCAAGGCATCAAATCGCCACACAACAATGATTGATGAATGACAGTCAGCGCAACGTACTCGTACAATATCGTCATAAGTGATTGCCAAATTTTGTAACACTACAAATAAACGAGTTTAAGTTAAATCAAAACTCTACTTGCATAACGTCCACAAAGGTCATTTCTATAAACAAAAAACTGTATTCGAGGATTACAAGCGTTTCTATAATGGACAGTTAAAATGGAGAATAAATAACATAAATACAAGGAAGTGAGAATCGATAAATAATCGATTTCTCCGTGAGATACGAGTATCGCTTCCTAGCCGAGCATTACTGTTAGATATCGATGTCTCAGATCATATCATTGTACGGTGAATATTCATGTACTATTGTAATCGTTTTTTCTTGTCGGGTGTAAGAGTGATCTCTGTACGCGTATGTAAATATATCTATCCGCAGGTTTCTCCCAGTGTATACGATTGTGGTTACTGAAGGAACGCATACAAGGTGCATTATGAATGAGCAGCACAAGCTAATGAGTGACGATGTAAATATTTTCTCGGGCACCACTATTTTTGCTTCACAGATTACGTAAAGCGATCCCGGTCGTTACACTTCGATAATACTCGTTAAATCTTATCTAAGCTTTTAAGTTCTCCAACAGATGAATTCAGGTACTTACTAGTCAGATTAGAGGTAATCAGTAATGAATTTATAGAGGTAATAATTGCGGCAATTATTACCTACATTTCGATTATATATTTTCCGCGATCAAGACTCGCCAAAGAAGTGTGAAATATCGTATAAATTATACACAAAAATTAATTACATAAGTACAAAATATAAATCATGTCGATAATTCAAAATATATCACACTTTAATTTAAACATAAAATTTTAAATCAAGGAAACAAGATGACAATACAACCTTATCAACAGTCAAAGTTAACTAATTATTGAAATGATGTGTCATGGCAACAAATAAATGTATTCTTTGTTCTGTACCTCGCTTAATAAGTTTCTCATTAAATACATATTACTGTTTGCTTCGGCTGCCGTGCGTGCTAACACATACATTTTGTTTTAAGTTAATCTGCATGTCGTTTATTGTACTGAAACCATTGAATGTTATGCTTCCATGTTACGTTTATAGTTTTTTCGTAATTTATGAGATTATTGACATTTATGACTTAGTACTATCGGCTTGGTAACGATTCTATCATATATAATTGACATTATTTCGTATTACTTAAATTGACTAAATTAGTTGACATTGGTTGAATTACGTACTGTTCATTTAAATATACAAACATCTATTAAATATATGAAAAATATATAAACATACATGAAAAATAAATAATATATAAACATTTTTAGATATACTAATCAATTTATTTCAAGAGAGCCGGAGTTAAGGATATCAGTCCGAAATTATTGCAGTTGTGTTTTTGCCCTTTTTTGAGTAGCGGTTTTATAACAGTTATTTTAAAATTCCCCGGCAGAACACCCGAAGATAGCGATGGATATATTACATGATAACGTAACAAAAATATGTGACGATCGAATTTAAAAATACTTGCTATTTAATAGTATCCTATGTTTGTTGTATTTTAAGAAGTGTAGTTTCTTTTTTTGTAGGTACAAAATACAGACCACACTTCTTAAAATACAACGAAGTCGTTGATGTAGCTGGACAAACCTGTATATGTAATATAATGTAATGTATATATAACGTATTATTCTTAATACAAGCACAATACAAGCTTCAATTCTGTACGATAGAGATATTGGCATTCGGTCCTGTCTGTCCACCCCGTAAGTGACCTGGTATAAGAGTGTCATAATGATTATTTTTGTTAGTACCATTATGTTGCAGGTGTAAGACAATGAGATTGACTATATCAGTTAGTTTCGTGGCTAGTTTAATAAAATTATTGTTAATAATATTTGCGTTGTTAATAGAATTCGTTGTCACAGTTGTTACCTAACACAGTTGATAGCAGTGATTCTGTATTTATTGGAATTTTATTTGTATATATTGTTGATTACTTTATTTAGTAATATTACAGAATAATCCATTATGTACCAGCTTAATTTTGTAAATTAGAATTTAGACTGTTGCTTTAATTTCAGTGACAGTCAAATTACAAGACTAAATCAGACGATAACCCATAAACAATACACTCAATTGTTTTAGCAGTACAGTCTATTTTATAAGGCAACGGTAAATGACATATGTCCCTTTGACTCCGAAGAGCTATGAAGGAGGCCGTTATTCAAACATGATTACATCCTGACATTGCCACAAGCGAGACAAGGCCGTCAGGTCAATATTCCGGATCTTGACCCAAGAGGGTTACAATAAAACGACGCAGCCTTATTCCCCGAAGCTTTAGCGGGATGAACGAACTAAGGAATATCCATTTATCATGATTTAGCAAGAAAATATACAGCTATTCACGGACTTAGAAAGCATTAATATCAAAATCAGGTTTATATACCTATATCGAAACTTGCGGAACGACGGCTGATGTATCAAAGAAATTAGTCATTAAACAACGATGGTCTGTTGTTACTGAAACTCCCTCTTTTTTCAAATATAATAGAAATAAAAATTGCTGGGATAAATACGGTGTCATAATTCTAACAAGAAATAGGACATCCCCATGATACTTCTATTAGTCCAAGCTACAGTTTTATTGAGTTATATTTGCATATTAGACATTGTTGCAAAAAATTGGAAATTTTGTGTCTACAAGTACGAGTATATACCTACAATACATGACATTAAGCGAAGTATCCACAATTATTTGTAGACGGGCTGTAAGTCACTACGACATTTTAAAGCCGAAAGGAAACTGCGAGCAGGTGCGAATGGACCTATGAACATATTCGACATGAACCTATGTACCTAGATACATTAACACTCGCAATCACCTGTTCCGTGTTTGCTAATTTTCGCGTCGAAGTGCAAAATTGCTAAAGAATTGCTTAAAGCAACAATTTACACTTTAACATAAAACAGTGACTATAGATTTTTCTTCACGCTTTTTCCTATTTGAGCTTTTACCAATAAGTTGCGTAAAAAAGATGGAAGCGTTAATTTGTATCAATACGATATAAAATGAAACAAATGTACGAATCCATCTTGCATAACCCAATGACAAAGATAATACCAATGAAACAAAGGTATCTAATATAAATATGATCGTTAATTTAATTAAAAAATAAATATTAAACATAACATCACGCCTATAATCTCCGAAGAAGTAGATGGTAGAGTGTAGGTAGTACACTCCTTCGTTTCATCACTTACATTCATGTCTTACTATAGGATAGGTGGTATATCAATATATACACCGGACACATATTCGGACTCCGAGTCACTGCTAGAAAATCTAAGTTAGAAAAATCCAATAGTGCCCAACCCGGAATTTGAATGCATAAAAACAGGACCAACGTCAATATTAAAATGCTTAAAAACCCGCCATATCTATGATCACTAAAAATATCTACAGATTGTGTATAACATAAAGGTATTTTTTAATTGGTATTAGTATAAAAAATACTTCAACACAACACACGTTGCGAATGTCTTGCTATAACTTCACACACGACACTACAACAAACATGTTAGTATTGGGGTTTGTTACGATATAACAGCAACTTCGATTACGATAGCATCGATAACCGTCGTTAAGTATGAACCTCTATCGATGTTTCGTGTATTTTTTGCCAACGTCAGAACGAATTTCTAATATATCGCGGCATGCAAATTGAGCTGTGAACTAAACAATAATCATTTACATTCCCCGCTAAGTGGGCAACGATGTTTTACTTGAATGAACAAGTGTGACAGTGTATAGAAAAGTGATAATCGCAAAAAGTGTAGGTACATTCTGGAAATTTGTAGTGAAACAAGTTCACTCTCAACCCGAAATAGTGATGCGACCTAGATAATGTAGAATGAGCTGTTTATTTGTTGACATACTGTATGACATTCTCAGATTTTATTGGTATTTACGAGTATAGGTATATAGTACAAAAAATCAGTACAACACTGGTTGAATATTAAAAAACTGGAAAATATGCACTATCATTTAAAAATATCATATTTCAGTATTACAAATAAGAATAAGAAACTTTGAAAATTTTGACAACCTTGAAAATGTTCGTCAAAACTTTCAAACGTTCCGCATTCAAATGGCGAAACCTTTGATTGCCTAGAATTTTTGATAACAAATGCTGGTACGTATGACAGCTTGTTTTTAAATTTATTGCATGTAATTTTTTATCAACGCAACTGTAACACGTACGTCTTGCGGCATGTGTATAATTTTTAATTAGTTATTAGTGCAGTTGCTTTACTATCGGACTACATTACTATCGGACATTGCAATTTCGCGAACTTTCCAAAGTCGCGTTACTTTTGTGTAGGTGATAATTCCATCATACATACATGCATTTTTATTTCTTTTTGTACCGATATTGTTTTATAAACATCATCAGCCTATTGAAGCCTACTACTGGACCCGCTTCCCTTGGGGTTAGCAGAGCACACCTTCTGGTATCTCCGACGCTGCTGCCTATAGGCGTCCGGGGCATGTAGCTGTGCCTAGGCAGGACGCGTCACACTGCGATCTGCCAGCGCCGGGTTTAGTCGCCTCTTACGACACCCTGTATCCCGGTCGGTACCCTACATTTAAAATAATAACACTGAAAAGTCAGAATCACAAGTATTCGAAACTGGCGTTTGTGTATAAAGAGTCATGAATATGAAAGAAGCACGTTAGGACTGTACGGATATTTATTTGGCACTCGGTGCTCTGCCTACGTCGTGAGGGACATGCCGCGAAATGTAATAACAAAAAGCGTAACAAAAGTATATTGACGTCTGTAATCCACGAAAATGTAGGCAGAGAACACATCGTTTTCTGTTGCCGGTGGATCGTCGCAATGCACGCGCGTGCCGCTGTGCCGCTTCTGATAAACCCGCTGTAGCTAAAAAAACCTTGTGTAACTTCTCTGTGCACATCAAGTTCAATAGATAACATAACGGCTACGTGTGCAATTTACACGTTATGCCATTATAATATATGCTGATAGCTCTGATAACATATTCATAATCTGGATGTATATGACGTTATAATCTATCTGAAGCTTTTTCTGTATCATTACGCCGGATCCTTGAGCGTCAGCATTTGGATGTTAAATAACGACTTATAACAGTTGACTGGTTTTCGTCGACATTAAGTTCGCCCTTAGTATTGCCTATTACGGTGTAAAATTAACAAGAGATAAATAAATAAATGATGAAGGAGAAAACCTATTAACCCCTTTACCTTGCTATCACTACAATAGCATAGCTGACTTATGGTTATAGTAAGCTATTGACAAGTTAGTGTATATAATTAAGTAAGAAATATATTCTAAATATCTATCTATTGGTGTTACCTCGTTTCATTCAAAATGAGCTATGAATAATATATGCATAATGTATATATTTGGCAAAACGTTTGACAAATATTTGAATGAACATATTTTTTGCAAGAATGCCAAACGAATAATAAACTGCGACAAACTTTCACCAGTTGTTACAATATTAAATAGAGCGTTATAAAAAAAATAATAATATCGTTATAAGTATGTCCATTCTTTAAATTATATTCAGATTTTACATTTTCGTTTCTAAAGATGTGTACACAATGCAATAAATAAATAAATAAAATAAATATCTTGGGACATCTCCACACACGGCCATCTGATCCCAAACTAAGCGTCAAGAG
>DWDU01002634.1:0-12502 GCA_018245575.1 Jemadia suekentonmiller
GCATTACTCTTTATTACCTCGGGTGAAAGGTTAGTATCAAATATAACCATCATACACGTTGATGGCCTGATGGCTTAGAAATCGGTCCCCACTCTCCAGGGACCCTGAGTTGAAATCGTGAAGCGCATCACTTTACAAGATAATATGCATTGTGGTATGATGGTAATGAATAAAAAAAATTGAAATCACTTTATTGTCAGTTTTTACAGCTTACATGTGATAAACATAACGTGTCAGTATCTTATAAAATACTATAATTTTATTTACTCTTCTTTTGTTAACAATAACAAAATATTCCCAACTGAATCAACATATAAATAAAGGTCTTATACGAACGAACCCTGATCTTATCTTATAGCTAAATTAAATCTTTGTTGTGGCGAGGAGACAGAAATGCGCTAGCAAACTGTAACACAATACTGCGGCCATTAATTAGTTAGGTGGTGAAACGTGTAATGAGAGCAAGGGACGTGTATATTGCAATACAACACGCAGATATCAACTTGGCACGCGCGAGGAATGCTACCTACCAATACGTGCCGCTCTCGTCATAGCGAGGTGCCTAGTTAACTTCCGCGAATTATACGAAAGCTTTCATTCGAATAGAGCAAGAATGAACGAGAGAATGAGTATTCAGTATGCACGATGCGTACCTACACATATTACATAGCCTATGAAAACATATATGGACATGAGTTTGTTTGTTGAGTAGTTTTGGTAATTAATGAAGTAATGGCCCAAAATTGGTTAAAATTCGACTGTCATAGATCATTTTCAGCGTCAATCATTTTATAGTTGGGCATGGGTGCCGGAATGACAGCGGTTATCGATTCCAGTATTTTATTAAATGAATTTAGACATTGGCAATGTGAATGAGAACAACGAACGTTTTATTTTATATAATTGATTATTTTTTTGTAACACATGTTTTTTTACGCTTTCTGCACTCCCATTTCATATAGACTTTAACAAATGTCAAATGTAGTACTCCTCCATGTAAGCATAACAATCTCTCGAGATTTAATTTAAAGTTTAATCTAATTACCTTTTATTATTTTCATTTGAATTTAATGGTATATACATCATGAACATAAGAAATTCTTAGGAAAATCCAGTATGATGTCAAATATATATTATTAAATGTGTATAAGAAAAATTAAATTACGAACGTCCATCAGAGCGCGGGTGACGTCCAGGGATAAAGTTAATGAAGCTACAGACACATATTTATTTACTTATGTACACATTTTCCCTGAGACACATAGAATAGTTATCTCATTTTCTCCCTACCTTCTTTGTATAGGTCTATATGTACATAGCAAAATAATGATTTTTCTCGCGCGGACTAAAAATATATCATGTAGGTACATAGTACTCGTATAGCATAATAACATATTTTCGTCTTTTACCAGTCCAGTAGGTATAATTACCACCACCTCCAAGCAGTCATTTCTGTAGATTTGGTCTTAACAACGATCTCACATGGTAAAACATTCTTGTCGTCGTCAAGCAAACACAAATATATTTAATTCAAGCAAGCTTATTGACTGACTGACTTGCTGATTGGCTGTAATTGTGTGCAATCTAAACGTATTTTTCCTATTTTAGTTCATATGCATATCAAAGAATAATATGAGATAAACATTCTCTTCATAAATGAAGAAGAAGCCCATCAGGTGTGTGGAAATAGCGTACAGCTGAGAATATAATAATTGTCCTCTTAAAGGTACATAATAATTGTTGTATAATAATTGTCTACACTCCTCTGCTTACCTGTTCGGGGATTACAAGCGTGATGTTACGTTTTTTGTTACGTCCTCTTAAAGGATTTATGAAAGACAATAAGTTTTGCTTCAAAAAAGTAATACTCGAGTTAAGTATTTGTTATCAAAAATCTTTTCAAAGGATAATCATTTTGTCATAAAAATCGTATTTGATACATTGCTTAGGTTATTGTCAAAGCTGGAACTAGCTAGAGAGGTACCTCAAGCAAGAGTAATATCTGAAATACGTGTAATATTTAATATTATTCACAAGTCTCGGCTTTCGTACAATATTAATACATATTACATTGTTCTGGTATGAAACGGAATATTGATATCGTAATATTTTATGCACACGTACATTTTACATAGGGTTGGGAATATTGGTAACATGAAAATATAGTGTTCCTTTTATATATTAATCTCTCTCTCTCTCTGTAGTTTTTCTAACACTGTTACGCAATCGACAATATTTGATTACAATAAAAATATATATGAATTACGAGTCATATTATAAACTCTGTTACATAAGTTTTCAGATTGAAATAAATTTTGCTATCATTTAGTAAAGAAACAATTTGTAGTCTGAGAAAAGATGATACTTTTATTCAATATTTAAAAGAGTAAATTTATGATGAGAGACGAAATCTTAAGTCATTCGCGTTAACGTAATTACGGGTTTCTATATAAAATGTAATGGTGACTTACAAACTTTTAGTTAAAAGTATAAATAAGAACCAGGTGCCAATAATGATGTATGCAAGTGTCGACAGAGACCAGCAATTTGGCTGGCTGATGATGATGATAATGAAATGTAAACAATAGTCTGATCTGTAAAGATAGAAAGTGTTTGGTTCTCGACGGGCTCTACCTACCACGCGAAGGACCCGGTTTGACGATGTAATAAAATAAGAACTAATGTAACATTTTCGCTATTTCTCCTTTTCCGTCGGCCGTTGCTACTAATGCGTGTGTTTGAATTGTAGCGACATTCCCGTTCCAATTATTTCTGGATCAAACGCACTGCACCAGCTGCGAACTCTACATTTAGACGTGGACTTGCTTTTAGCCCCAACACAATGTGATAATCCTGACTACAAGAGTTTACGCCAAATAAGGCCAGTCTGTCGCTGTTCCCACAAGTCGCCCGTTGTCTACTTGCCCGATGGTAAGGGGTTAGCGAATCTGACTGCTGCGCCAGGGATCGCGGGTTCGACTCCCAATAAAGACAAATAGTTATTTGAAGCGCACAATGTCTATGTAAGTATATATTTTTATGTATATACATAGTTCACCAGCTGTCTAGATACTATAAAATTGGCTGTCTTTAATTTAAGACCAGATGGTCGTACGTGGAGATGTCCCAAATTATTTATGATCATTATATGTGAATTTGAATGTCCTGTAGGGCGGTAGTACAAACGTGTACTATGGTGTAAGTAATTGGACAATCAGACGATGAATAATGAGTTCCTTCGTACCAATAAATTGTTCATAATAGTTTGCAATGATAATGTTTTGACCATAAATATTAAATAAATTGCAGCAATAAATTTAAAACAATTACTCGGTGCTGCACAGATAGTGGAATCTCAGTACATACATGTACATTTTTGATACAAACATTGCGATGCATACAAATTTTTAGGAATAATAAAAATCGCCTACAGTCTTCAGTAACTTGAAAATTCGTAATTTGTTGTGTAATAAATATATAAATATAATAGTTTTAATCCTTTATTTGTAACTCTGTTTATTATTTACCCTTACGTCGGTAAGAAAGATACTACACATAGCCGCCCTTAGTTGACTGCAATGAGTGGTCAAAGAGTATTGAAAGTCATGTCTGCGAATCGAATTATCCTACGCTGTTCGCTATTGAAAAAAATAATGTAGTTACATGGTGATTATTTACTTTATATTACCTTACCTAATTATATACATCAGTGACCACTATATTTCACTCTAACCAAATCAAAATTTTCATTTCCAAGTTTACTATGTTCACTTATCATTTTACGCACAAAAATGTAAAAAACTCACAAATACGCTTAGCACTTATCAAGTCGAGTGTACTATATAAATAGTGATGCGCGTGACTATTTTTAGATTTATCGACGGTTGTATAACATATCGATATTTGTATGACGAGCAACGCGACGCGTGCGCGGTCGGGATACACTGGAGGCTGTGATGGGATACGCCTCAATTTATCTTGTACGATCCTCTTCGGTTAGGGATGGACTCGCTTATCGAAGTTGCAATTGCTTTATTATATCACGTC
Organism: Jemadia suekentonmiller; assembly: GCA_018245575.1. Classification (NCBI taxonomy): domain Eukaryota; kingdom Metazoa; phylum Arthropoda; class Insecta; order Lepidoptera; family Hesperiidae; genus Jemadia; species Jemadia suekentonmiller. Next base: position 4,048 of record DWDU01002634.1, read on the forward strand.
GTTACAGAAATATTATGAGTACCGAAATTTAGAGACAAATGCGGAAAAATAAACGATCAAGATCATGGGCAGAAGCAGAGGTAGGTACCTTAGTAATTTTTATATATATAAGCTACTTTATATAGATACATATAAATTCATTTCTTTTCATAAAACTGTATCTATTTTGATTAAACTAGTACTTTTTCAAATAATTTTCTGTCTTTATGGGTATTGATATGCTAACATCACTCTCAGGAACGAAACAATCAGCTCTGTTTTGTTCTCACATGAGTGTATTTATCAATTTTGTAAAGAACGGAATTTAATAAGAGTTATAATGGAATTATTATGCAAAAAAAAACGTTAGTTCAAACTGCGTAGATTATAAATAAATTCGAAGTGAAAGTAATACTTTCAAAAATATTTCATTTTTTTTAGGTGCCTTTATCATATTTTAAAAATAATGAATCATACTAAAAATATCGATAGAATAGTTAAATCATCTCTAAAATGTTAGTGCGTACGTGCAACCCAGCACGCAGTTGCACGCACAATATAGAGTATACTGCACTGCAATTCAAACACTAGTCCCCAAATAGATTCCAACTAGAAATAATTAATAATTAAACACGATTGCAACCTTATCCCCTTGTCATAAGAACACTATAAAACCAATGCACTGCGCACTTTAGAACATTGCAATTTCTTTCCAATAGCAGACCGTTGCAATTAAATATCGATTTTAATTAGATTGTTATAAAGGCTTAATTCGTTTGTCTATCATTTATAAATATTAGACACGTCTGCACTCAAATTACGGTCAGATATCTATTTAGCACTAATGTCAAGTGATTTGAACTAAATTGAACGTTACCATAATATAGTGTAATATAAATGAAGTTATAATTTTATAAGTTTAAAAATAACGTGATGTTTTCATTATCATGATTATATCGTCACGCCGGCTCTCACATGGGGTAAGCGAAGATCACAGAGCGCCAAACATCTTATTCTTACATACCTGTGGGCTTAGAAAAAATACTTTTCCGTAAGCGTCAAAACCAAACGCTAATTTCAAAATGTATGGAAATGACATAAGCGAATTGGCGTGATTAACCATTTCTTTTTCGCTTCTTTTCCATACATTTTGAAGTTAGCGTTTGGCGTTAACGTTGCTTCTTCTACATTCATCACTCCCTTTGTACGCGCACATCGGTTTCTTGGATTTTTGACTGCTTTTAATCATTCATGTACCGAACAGGTAATTCGTGGTCTCCCTTCTCACATGTATCCATGTACATTCGTCTCGTGCATGTCATTCTTTCTACAGCTATTCTTTCTAAATATGTAAGGACATTCAGTTATTTATAAGGTAATATTTAATTGTACAATCCATAAAACCTGTCTGTGTTGATAAGTGCTTTGGAACAGAGTTAGTTAAAAATTCATTCGCTCGGGTAATTGACTAACATTGCAACTTAACTCTTTAAGGTCCGTGTGTTTGAAAACGTCGACTAATTGACAAACGCCCAGAGGAAATTGAAGTCATTTTGCTTCATTTATACAGTTGCTACATTGTATCTCTTATATACTCACTCTGCCTCTAATTTGGCTTCGTTTTCTTGTAATAAAATGCGTGTAAACCACTTCATCTTGTTTTTTTTTTATTTCCACGTGCTGTAATACGATTTATTGCCTGCCAGTGTATTTTCTTGACTGGTAAAAAATTATGAATCGATGTGAAAACACTTTATTTAATTTACAAAAATATAATTAAATTCATTGAATTCCATTTACACTTTTCTACCGGTCATATTTATGTCCTGTACCATTTGTCTCTATGTACTTATATAATGTACTAAGTGGATCTGTCCACCCGTAAAGAAATATTCCCATGCATAATATATTATTATCTAAGAGCAACACACATTAGCTGAAATGGTCTTATCTCGATGAGAGGATTTTGATCTTACAGAAATGGTATGTTATCTACATTAGTAGGCAGAGGTACATAAGTTGTTATATACTAAGTCTGTTTGAAGAACTATAATCCCATTCGGGGTTTAATATACTTTACATGGAATACTATGATTTTAAAAGGCAAATATAACTTATACAATTTTAAATCTCGAATGTGTATTTATTCCAAACTTAAATACGCCACAAACATATTTCTGTTTATTTTTTCTAAGAGAAAAAAAAAAAATTTGCAACATCAGTTGTCTTATTTTTATTTCTTTTAAATTTTGTACAAATAAATGAAAGCTCGGATCAAATTTTTATGTGAATATTATTGTTGGTTCTTAATTCACAACACATACAGCCTCTTATAAGTTATCCGCCGTACATTTTATATTTAATATAAAAGCATTTTAACTCATCTGCATTAAAGCTTCCCTTACTGTGAACAAGTACCACTTTAACACAAAATTCATTAACTCTGCGACGTTCGAATTTCGAGATTCCATTTTAGATCGTAGATATAACTCACAAACTGTTTTGTGACAGATTTTCCGCTAAAATGTTTAAAGGTCATTATTTTAAGTTTAAGTGTAGCAGTAATATGACACGAGAAACTATCATGCGAACAAATATTGCTTGTATCTCGCTTGTAAATATTACGCAAATGGAGTTGGAGGCAAACAGATTACACTGACTATCAGAGTAAGACTGAAAACATTTACAGATGAATGTGCTCTACTAGTTATTAATAAATACCAAAATATACTATATACATACATATAGAATTTCATCGTCTTGTTGGTCGTGTTGGTTGCAAGCGTGGCTGTCGATCAAGAGGTCCCGGGTTCTAATACCGGGTCGGGCACTAATGGATTTTTCTAACTTAGATTTTCTAGTAGTACCCCGCAGTCTGGATATATGCCTCACCAGTTATTCCATATTGGGAAGTAAACGTAACTGATGAAACATCGGAGTGTACTACATTACTCTGCCTACCTCTGGGGATCACAAGCGTGATACTAAACCGATAATAGCTTAATGAATTGGCCGACCTTTCAGTATAAGGACGTGGCTTAGTGTGCCAGGCTGTTCCATTAAAGTTCCTATTCTCTAACAAACGCTAAATTTATTCATACTTTTATATCTAACATAGTAACACTAATGACTAAATTAACTCAGTAAGCACTGTATTAAAAATATGTATTAGGCGCCCCTTTTTCGAACAGCAGGCTCTTATGCAGCCCTATATAGAGCACGATGAGTGGAATAAATAACAGGTACTTATATAAAAACACAGAACAGTCTATTAGGATTCGAACTTCAAAACAGAAACTTTAAAAAACAAATTTTGAGAACGTAATATCAAAGTTGAAAATGTAAGCAAATACCCAAATTTAGCTTGTATCTAGCAATACGCGAATAATGGAGTTAAAAAAATATTGAAAACTGCAAGTTTTGGACATTTTGATGGCAATCGTTTCGAAAATGCAGATTCAGAACAGTCGATGCTCGTTACATTTGACACTACGCCGATAATAAGATTTGGAAGCAACGTAAGTGAAAGAATTGTAATTAACTAGAAATTAGTTAACAGTAGTTTTAATTTTATTGATGCTTAGATATTTATTTTCGTAGATATAATCGTTATTATTATAGAATAAATCAGAATGTGTTATGTACTGGGGTGCCTAGCAAACGTTCTTTCCACTACCCAGGATTGACTGAGAGAGAATGTTATTGTAAGTACTAGTTATTTATGTTATTAATTTAAGGAATTACAAATGAATAGAAAAATAATATCGACGGTACCTATGTATTGGGTTTTTCTAACTTGAAATTAGTAACAGCAGCTCGGAGGCTGGATTTGTGGCCGGTGTATGACAAGAGGCTCATTTAATAAACGCTCCTTTGCTTATTCGCTCATGTTATCGCGAAATGCGTATGCATATTAAAAACTCTTCATAAACATAACAATACATTATGATACATGTACATTAGCATCAATTTTGTTTGTTTACCCTACTTTCCATCCAAAACGGCTGTGCATACCCCGTGTGGGAGGAGGGGGGGGGGGGGGTCGGGGGCATCGCGGTAAATCTATCATGGACGCAGAACGTTTGAAATGTAACACGTTAATAGGTTTTAATAGAAGCTTCATTAATATTTATACAGCTCTTTATTGATGACGCCAAAATTGTTTGCTTTAGTTAGCTTTTGTGTATTGTAACCATAATTATTATTGAGTATTTATTTTTATTGAATATTGGCCCACGACTAACACTGACTTATTTTAAAATATACTACAATTCCACGCTATGCTCGTGTTGTCCATTAAAAGCTTCAAGTAAGCCGTCTAATCTATGAACTACTTATACTTAAAAGTTTACTGAACTTCGTTCAGAAATTACATACGAAAAAGTCGTAAAAGAAAAGCTTCTGCTACTCTTAGAAGTAAAGATACTTTTTATATCTGTGGCGTATAGCTGGTTAAAAGACAAAAGCTATTTTGGCGCGAAACGTTTCATCACTTGCAGTCACAAAAACTTTTTTCGTGTTTTGTATAACAAAATGGTACTGTAATCTAAGCCAGGGGTAAGAAACTTTATTAAATATTTTAAAAATATAAATTACTTTACTATATAAAATATAGCATGTTCACGTGGCTTCATTTCTGATTTTCAATCTTCGAAATTCAAAATACTTTTAATATTTTTTTTTAATTCAATCAGCTTTGACTATGTTATAACGAATAAACAGTTTTTAATACAAACCAAATAAAGGAAAGGTTAATTTTGCTATCATTACAATTATTCAGCATACAAAACCAACATCAATATTATTATTATTATCAGACACAAAAGCCAATGGAGGTATTATCATGTACTACAGCCGTACGGCGTATATTGAGAAGTAATGAAGCCAGACGAACAGCTACCTGTAAGCACATGATTGTAACAAATTGTCCATTGTTTCCCGCCGCGTGGGTAAATTATTTTGTTTTGGCGGATAGTTTAGGTGTATGTGAAAACATTTGTTTTATTTTTATTTAACACAATGTTATTCTCCAATGGAAACGGAAGTCATTTGATTACAGTGGTCGCCGCAGACCGCCGCTGTGATATATTGGAAAACACCTAGAATTGATTTTCAGCTTATAGTTAATCTTAAAAACGCACGTGCGTGCCAGGATTTGAACGCAAGACCCTCAGCGCGGGAGGCGAATAATGCATGATTGTGACAAATAGTTCGAAAGGTATTTGCCACCGTGCGCCGCATTGTAAACATTCCGAGGCAAGGAACGAGCGGAAATACGTGGGGAAATTGATACTGATTTACTTCCTATTGGTCCCTTGAATGAAAAAATATTCTAATATTTATGTAATGCTGCAACTTAATATTAATGAACCATAAAACATAGGAATATTGAACACAGCTTAGAAATGGAATACCACTTTTCGTTGTACTTTACGTTGTAGTGTAATGGACAAATAATACGCAAATATATCTAGCTGAAGGTACTCTAAACGCAAAATGAAATTTCTTCTAGTGTATAACGTATATTACCTTACAATATTTACTGCGATAAAACACTCTGGCAGTGGAATTATTATCTCTTCTGTAACATCACTTCGTACAAATAACGGAAAATATAACACTCAATGGGTTACATAAGTCAACGGATAGTAGCGCCGAAACATGAATAATTCTCATGTAATCTTTCCTCCCTGTTTCACTCCTAAGAGGGGTTATGAAAATATATCAACCAACCCATAACATTTTCCAGCATATAATATATCATACTTAATTTCATTGAAATCGATTCAGACGTTTTCCTATCAAAGAGTAACAGAGTCAGAGTTAGTTCGTCCTTTGAATTATTAATATGATGTGGTACATAAATGTTGGTAATAAATGTTGGTAAAAAACTTCGCAATGAAAAATAATTTCTTAGCGTTTATATTTCCGAGCAGATATAACTCAGGAGTTTTCAAAGGGAGAGTGATTAAGCTGTATCTACGATATGTAGGTACGTGTGGTCCATCTTAGAACACGTTTCTATCACGATGGATTGTGGCTAAACTACTCTATTACATAATAATATAAAAAATCAACATAACGAATAGTGGAAGTGTTTTGTAAATAAAAAGAGAACATTGTAAATAAATGCTAATTCGCATATTACCCGCGTATCTACTTGGGTGAAGTTTATTCCGCTTGTGGAGTCGAGAGTACCGTTTTGCTTTAATTGCCGTCAAACTTGCCGCCGACATGCCGCGACATTAGCATCTCAAACAACTTTATATTTTGTTCCCAACACCTAGTCTTAATAACCATTGAGCACAAAAAAGGAACAGTCGCTTGTAATTTGGTTAAAATTTCCAACGCCTTGGACAATCCAGACCGACCAATTTTAGCCCAAAACGGCTGACCGTAAACGTGAACTGCAATTATCTGTAAAAATATTTTAATTAATATCGTATAGTAAATTATTTTTAAGTGAAATTCTACCTGGATTTGCTGTTCACGGCAGTTCCGGAGATATGATCAAAATCTATATCATATTTAGCTTGTGCTAAGGCCATATCTGATTTAAAGCAAGCAGCCCCATACCTCCTGTGACATTTAGTGGTCACAGTAACCTACCACCATTGCCGGAACCACATGAAATACGATTAGAGCTTACCCCTGCTCGAAACCACTACTCGGCTGTTAAATATTGAATGGTAGTTCCCAAATTAATTCTAAATAAATCAATTAAAATTATCAATGAAAACAACCGATGAGTGTATGCCCTAAAATAAGGTCTCTTTTTCATTATCAGAAAACAAAATAAAAATGCTGCAAAAAATTCATTCACTTTACCTTTCAGTAACGCTTTAAGCCTTTCGATTTCACCTCTGACTTCTTTGTACTTTAGTCCGAGAGATTTAAACATTGGGCTGTCTGTCTTCTAAATTACTTTTATTATTCAAAATTCCTTTTAATACCGTAATACTGACTTAAACCATTTTCACGTTATGATACGTACGTGTACCATATTTGTTCCTATTAGTATTATACAAATACGTTATTGTACAGCATGAATGTGGCATTGTTATAAACAATGCTTAATTGACGGATATGACGAACAAAAGTTCTTTTATTACACCGTAGTGCGCGTGCAAATTGTCACATTCGCATCGATAGTAATAATGAAATCGTAACTTAAACTATAGTTACTGTGAGTCGCGACTGAACAGACTACTTGCCTACTTCTGCCCAAAATAAGTATAAGATGTTCTGATTGACTTGACTCTTTATATTCGATATTCTGTTATTGGATTTTGTACATATTTCTTGTGTTTCTGTTAGGTTATGTAAGTAATCAGTAGACTAGAGGAGGATTTTTTCGTAAGTCTTTTCAATAAATACGTAAACAAACTGGTCAAGGCAAGTTTACCACCCAATAGCACTCATTACTGACCTATGTCCAGCAGTGGACTGACTCAGGCTGAGGATGAAGTAGTTATCTTTGCTAAAATTAAAAATTCATTATAATCGACGTCCCTTTCATAGTTTCACAGCTGGAATGCGAGCTTAAATTCAAAACTAAAAGAGTTGAGGCCATAAGATTATCCGCATAGTAGATAAAAACGCGGGCTAAGAGCGGATTTGGAGCGGGATTGTCAGACTTCATACATAGTCGCGATAATTATGGCATACATTCAGAAAGTGTATACTTCCGTAAGTGCTTAAATTTGCTGTTACAGCAAGTAATCTTGAATCATAAATCATGTAATGTAACGTTAGAGATGCAGCCCGGGGATTCGATCCCAGGCACTCGGTGCAGGACGCCGAATAATAAACACTAGGCTATTACTCCTAAACTTCTATTTACGATTTTACTGTGAGATTTTATTATTATAACATCATTTCGCTAAATCCGTTATGATGTAACCAGAGCGCCTTGAGTGCTAAATATATAAATTTATCGATTATGCGCTCTTTCTATATTAATTACATTTTTCATACACGCATGACGAATTCTACGGTTTATTTAAAGAGTTATAAAAAAATATCAACAACACGTTGTGTAACACATACATATAAGTATAAAAATCAGCATGAAAATTCGTATAAAATAAGTCCGTTTATCAAGTTCCACGAAATAAATATATGGAACATTCCAGAACGTTACTCCAACGTACCAATTTACATGAATAAACTATGAAGTTAAGGAAGTAAAACATAAGCTCGCGTTATGCGTTTGTTTTGCATTAATTTTATATGAGTCACGAACTTATACTCAACATATATTATTAGAAATTATATAGTCACTTCCGTTCACAACGGGAGATTATACATGTCATAAAAGATTTTGCTGCTATTCCTATAGCGATATATCACGATGCTTGAAAATTTAATGTGTTCTCTATTAGATTTTTTTATGTACGTATATTGACTGCCTCGTTGGTCGTGTTGGTTGCAAGTGCGACTGCCGATCGGGAGGTCCTGGGTTCGATTCCCGGGT
>DWDU01002635.1:0-12502 GCA_018245575.1 Jemadia suekentonmiller
CCGACCCGGGGATCGAACCCGGGACCTCCCGATCGGCAGTCGCACTTGCAACCAACACGACCAACGAGGCAGTATTTGTACATTGGCAAAATAGATTGGTTTCAATAAGAATATACGTGATTTGTTCAATTGTAACAAAATCATCCACAAACACGTAACAAAAGCCTTACTTCATTTGTTTTGTTGATATACCTATGTGTTTAACATGTTTCTGTAAGTGCCTATTATAAATAATTATACTGAATTTTTGTCGTATTAGAACATGTGGCTTTATTTAATGTTGTATAGTTTTAATTTAACTAATAAAGTTCCATTTTTATTTGCGTAATTTATGCATTGAGTCCAAACCGTATTTTTAATAGTAATTCATATTGACATCAATGTTAAAATCCTATTCTATGAATTATGATATATTTATTGTATAATTGCTATATCACACTTTATCTATTCTATTCATAAACATATAGAATAATGATACGTACAATCATAATCTAGTTATACACTACCGATATGAAACCTAACACTTGCTACAACTAAAACGTAAATAACAACTTGAAACCCCATCGGAACATTGTTCGAGGGATTCAACTTTCCCTTGAAAACATTTACCTAAGCTCTTTCAATGTACTGCAAGTCTCTCGCAACTTTGTATGGCACCGGTTAACTTAGAAATGTTTATACAGCAGTTTGACACACGTTTATTAGTAGTTTACAATTAAGTAAAGTAATGAAACAGTTTGTTTTTCACGAGATCACCACGAAGTGAGAGGTGAGGCTGAGGAACACTCGGAAAGTCACGTTAACTTGAAACTTTGAACCCCTGATCCATTGACGAGTTGGATTATTGTATCATTATATCCCGACCTATCGTTACAATAACGCTTATATTTCTGAGACAAAATTTTTTACTCATAAGGTTCGCTATGATAATTGTGATCGATAATATTGATAATTTATCAAATATAACTAACAATTATAACGTGATAATTTATTAATATTGTTATATTCTCGTGATCTAGCGTTATGTTATCACAATTATCATAGCGAACCTTATGAATTCCTTATATTTATAAGGGGATTTTTTGAACTGTGAAAAATCAGAAATAACGCATTTGCTTTACGGTTCGCCAGTGGACAACCTTCTTGGAACAAATTGTGCGGCACCGTGTTTAATTTAAGTAAGAACCCCTAAGTTGCTGTGTTCAGTTTACTACCGTATAGTAAATTGGTGAATCACTAAACAGTGTAGGTATATCATTCTTATTGCAAATTTACGTCTCTTTGCCCAACGACTTCCCCAGGGCACAACTACTCGTGTATTACTGTTACATTTATGGCGCATTTTAATCATATAACATCGTTGCTTTTCAAATAAACCTAATAAATTAATCGTTTTTCTTTAATTTACAATTTTTATATACATAGGTACTATTTAGTTTATTAAACATTTTGATATACGAGATAAACATTATATAAAAGGACTTCACCTAAAATATGCCTCTGAAACATGTTTCGCACAAAAACTAACTGCTTTACCCCGCTGAATTATAAGACTAAACCTCTTTGCGAAATAATGGACCTCGCTGGAAGTGTTGTCCCTTTGCTTCTTCCTGAATATACTACAAAAATATTTGAATTCTTAACACATAACATGCTGCCACAGTCATAAAATGGTACTTTAGGGTCCGCAAAAATACCACTAATGTATCAGAATAGGCCATGCATTTTCTTGAACTCTTCGCATTCAGTATTCCAGCTGAGATTATGAAGATAGATTAAGTACTACAAAACTATCGAAGTGTAGTATATAACTAAGGTCTCTAGGGTTAATCACCATTTTGATTTCCATCAAGAAACGTGTTAAAACGCAACACAGCTCGGGAAAACCACTCTCAAAAACGAGCTTCCGAATACATTGCGGGCGTTTACCGCTAAGTAAGGTCTATTTATTACAGCTCCGACGTGACATGGAGTACTGAAGAAAGTGTCAAGTATCCATCAAGGCTGGATACATCCGACAATCGTCGTCGTATAAAGGAACTGCTATTTAATTTGCTCGTAAGCCATTTCCATGGTTGCTGCTCCAATTCAATTTTACTAAACGCAAGGTTCCCCCGTGGGTCGCATTGAATATTTCAAGCATCTAAACAAAAGCTCAATATGAGTTCAACAAAGTTCACGTTTGTAAGCGTCAAAGGCCTGCCGTTTATTGCACTGGATGTATAAGGCTTTTGAGTTCAATTTGCAACGAACCAAGTGAGCGCGTTATTCCAAAAATAACACTGAAGAATTTAATAACCCGCCCCTCGATGACGAAATTTGACAACTCTCCTAATATTCCATGGAACTGCGATATTAATATTATGTTCCCTGCCTACCCAGCAAGCGAGCTGTCATACTGATATAATAATAACATAAATGACATTTTTCGTCTAGCAAGCCAATCTTAATTAATGCCACCGATATCGGTGTACGGAAATTCATATTATTTTACAATATTCAAGACGAGTTCAAACCATCTACTGATGTATACATATCCACCCACTACATCGGATTTCTCCACAAATTGAAAAGGGGAAATTTATAAAAAAGAATAATATACATTGGGGAATTCTAAATTTCAAAATGTGTTCTTAACGTCCTTGGCGAATTTCTTGTTCGGGCCAATAAACCAGAGGGCATTCAGGAGCAGGAAAATTGGACAAAATCTTGTGCAGCTAATCGGCCCGGGTGATTTGGAAACGTGATATTGTAAAAACATAATATATAATATACATCACTTTTTTATTTTTGTTTCGTAGGTACCAAAATTTTTGTAATTTTATTGTCGTCTTGTAATCGTGAAAAAATGAATGAACACTATGTATTTAATAAATATGAAATACATAAAAGGCAACTACTTTGAAAAGAACCTCTGAATTACTAGTTTTGTAGATAACCCGTAAATATCCAGTTTTGTAGACAACCTATAAATTTGCATGACGACAGCGAATATTACTCCAATCTCTCTGCCTTAGCGGTGACCCCGAATTAATTCCTAATAGGACATTATATTAAATTGGACATTTACATATCGATTACGGGTGTATTCACTATGTAGGTACTCATATTGACGTCATAATATAATAGTACCTAGTGTATATATGTAGTGTAAGTTTATCAGCCAATAAAACTGTTTCACATAGCGTGAAGGATCTTTTTAATTACTTAATATAAACTCTTGTGGAATGAGTATAAATTCCATGAACCAAAACTCTAGTGAAAATCTAGTGAGTTCAGTTTTATATATCGAACGCAAACGCCAAATACAATACCATTAGTTTTATACAATCTGATCGTTTTAAATATTCATCATTCTGGTAGAGAAATTCTGAGTAAGATGGAAAACATTTTAAGTCGGAAGCCGCATTTTTCATATCATAATAAAATCTTAAGCCCCCTTCGTTCTCACCTGTTTCGTAAATTAAAAAAGTTATCCGTTGAAATAATTTTCTTCATACTCACCTGCTCATCTCATCTTAACATACATACCCACGTATAATAAAGTAGAAAAATCTTTTACCGAAAAAATGCCGTAACATTACGCCTGTAATCTGCGAAGAGGTAGGAAGAGTGTAGCACACTTCCACGTTTCACCAGTTACGTTTACGTCCCAGTATGGATTAGTTGGTGTGCCTATTGCCATACACCGGGCTCATATCCAGACTCTAGTCCATAACTAGAAAATTTAAATTAAAAACATTTAGTAGTGCCCGACCCGGGATTTGAACCCATGACCTCCCGATCGGCAGTCACGCTTGCAACCAATAAACCAAGACAAAATATATATTTCAAAATCTGAACGGTTCTTGTACTTTTTGTATAATTATTATATGTTTGCGAATATGTGTATTTTTTTTCTGAATTATGATACATTAATGTCTGGATCAAGCTAAATGATAGTTTATTTAACGATAAGAGCTTTCACTTACGAGGTTGAAAGTGTAAAACGTATACAATACAATTACATTATATTACATTTTCTTAAAACTGGGCAGACATTTCACCGTTAAATATTAAAAATGTCATTACAATTTTAATCTTCCGGCGATCGCGTACAGTACAAAGCGATTGCTCATTCCAGTAACGCTTACCCGAGCTACGTCTCATGAAAATGACATTCATTTACATCCTTAAATCTTTTTATATCTCGGTGGATTCAAAAGAAACTGCTTGAAACGATCCCTTGTAAAATAATCTTTTCTATATTCAAATATTCTTATTTAGATATGAGTACTGGTTTAATTTGAAACAAAGAATTTATTCCGCAAATGTTGCTAGGAAACAGTATGCTCCGCTGGTCACAAGTGCCTCGGGAAATGATTGTTAAGTACGCCAAGACACATTTGTAAAAAATAATAAGATTTATAAACATAATTATAATTCAAATCACACTCCATAAAAGGCCTTAGTAACATCATGACTGGTAATCAAAACTTTCCCATTTATTTCAAAGGCTTGAGCCACTGCTTGAGTGAGGTGTACTACCCTGTAGATACGGAGCTGATAAAAATATTATTTAACCTCAGAAAACTGAAAGGTTACGTCTCTCTGGCATTCAACAAACCAAACAAAAAGAAATACAACTGGTTAGCAGAAATAGATATACCGTCACGAAGACAGAACTATGATTTCGCACCATATTTTAATGAATGAAATATGCCATCGAACAAATAGTATTTATATGACAAGGAATGAAATAGATATTATTTTATTTGTGTCAAAAAGTTCAGTTCAGATACACCTAAATAAAAATACTCCTTACGCCGAATGGCCGCAATTTCATTTTTTCACGGGGAAAATACATCATGTTTTATCGACATAGAAGTCGTATCGACGTAAATTTATGTTACCGCGACGGTTAGGAGCAGGACACGTCTCGCGAAGAACGCGACTTTTTCTATATTTAGTGCTTTATGAAGCTTACAGTCAAATTATTATTATATATTTACAATAACAAATTTAAGCGAAACGAGTCGTATTATACATAGTTTCAGTTTTTTCCATCCTTCTTACTCCTCCTTTTCCTTCTGTCTTCGCTTTTCTTCTTCTTTCTTTTGCTTTTATTGTGCAATTATATTTTTTATCATATGTTGCCTGCTATAATGCTAACTCTCATAGAAAAACGATAGCTTTTCCCGGCTTAAAATTATGTTTGTTTTTATCTACGTATGTTACGTTAAAAATATCCTATACATTCAAAAACGTAACATACTTACATAAACTCACGCCTGTAATTCCCCAAGAGGTAGACAAAGGAGTGTAGTACCGTCCCACGTGTCTACAGTTACGTTTACATTTCACCGGGCACAAATACCTACATATCTTGACTATAACTTCACTTCGATAATAAATACATAATGGCGACATTTATTATAGTCGCTTTAGTCATGTTCCTTGAAAAAAAAATATTTATGAAAAGCATATTACGACTTATCACATATTCACAGTACTAAAATCGCGACTAAATACTGAGTAGAAGCCGAATACCGTAACTAATTAGGGGTGCAAGTTTATTAATAATTATCCGAAACGTTCCACCATTATAGAATTGGAAAAAGAAAAATACGAAACCTATATTTCTGCACACTTGACTCTACTAAACGTTGTGAGTTTAAAGTCAATGACAGTGGCGGTTAATAAACGCAGCGTTCAAAACGCTGTTCGTCTATCAAATACTTATACTTGTTGCGCCCAACCTTCATCCTAAAGGTCGCCCGGGTTTTTACGACGTTCATAGCTAACGTGATATTCTTCCATCACGAGGGATTTTGCTCTATAACATATTTCAGTGCGTGTAAATCGCAGATCCTTTCTACAATGTTGGTGATCAGCAAACTCACTTAAATCCTGATTTACATAATGGATCCGTTACATTAGATATTAATGTCTATGCGCTGTCACATATTGATTACAATTCTTGGTAAGCTCTGATCTTTTGAAAATAAATCGGCTGTTCAAATCGTATATTTATTTTAATAAAACGCGTTATTAACGTTATTCTTACACATATACATATATTAGAATTTTGTTTTTACAATCTATTAATGTAATCTTTAGATATAATAAAACTTACAAGACATTACATAGAATAAAAATATTAACATTCATGGTGGTTGTGAATGCGATTTTACTAAGAAAATTGATTTATTGAAAAATTATTGATTTTGGTTAACCATAATGTATAAAAACAATGAAAATAAGTTCAAAAATTTTCGAGTTTAAATAGAATCATTAGTTTTCAAACCTATGCCGAACATGTTTCGAATTATTCCAGAAGATGACATATCAAATTGAAGGACAATTTTAAAAAACACAATTAAAATTCACCAAAACATTACCGCACTGAAACGTAACTGAGAAATGATGACAAGGTTTTCGCTTTAGAAATACAAACGGAGTCACAAGTTGCTTGTGTTAAATTCTAACCTGGTGGCGGCGAAACCTTTGTTCCGTGGCTGATAGATTTATATTAGAGCTCACGCTCAACTACTGTAATTGCACTTCCTACATCATAAAACAACTTGCTATCACCTAATAGCTGTAACGGGGACATTTTACTCATTGCGTTCGCTTTTCTTTTATTAACCGTCAGATACAACAACTTCCATTGGGATAATAACAGGTTATTGTGTAAAGTTTAATAAAATAGAAAATAAAAATTTAAGAAATAAAACATGAAAGAACCCGTGAAAGATAGCAGTAGGATGTATGAATGGTAGGAGTGTCAAATGTCTCCAAAAACGAGTAGCGTAAATGAAGAGAGTCGTGAATGTAGAAGTAGTTCGGAAAACCTCTTAATGTTGTAATATTTAGCACTCGATGCTTTGTACCTACAGTCTCTGTTGCAACATACAAATGAAAGCGAAAACAGTCCTAAAACTATGTCCAATTATACAAAGGGGCGTAGGCCGTTCTCCTACAAGATGGTCTGATGACTGCTGCTGGATACTGCTGGGTACTGCTGGATATTACTGACGGGTACTGCTGGATACTACTGATGGGTACTGCTGGATTTGAAAGACTCAGAACCGGGAGGAGTAACGCCGATTGCGGAAGGCCTATCTCCAGCAATGGATCTTCAAAGGCTGATACATATTATTTTCTACATAGGTACGCTGTACACCTTTTGATAATGTTCTTAAAAAAACTTTAAAACAGCTAAAATATATTATCTTAGCCTTTAATCGTCTTGTTAATTTTTTATTTCTATCATCAAAAGGTTGCCTGGAAGAGATCGCTACTTAGTGATAAGACCGCATTTTGTACATTTCACCTTTAAATTTTTATTTTTTATACTAATTCTTTGTTTAACATATTTTGTAGTACGATAGAGAATATTATTATTAACATTATTATTTCGTTGTATTACAAGCCTACATTAAGTGTAAATGATAGAATCTTGTTAACCAGATTAGGTGTAATAAACCTAATAACAAGACCGCACGTTTTTTAATATTTACACGAAAACCTGATAAATCAACTTATTATGAAGATTTCATTTGAAATTCAAAAAAGCTGCATACGCTTGACTCGTGGGAAATTGAATATCGCAGTTTAGTATGGAAATTGGTATCGAGGCGTGCTGCGAGGATCTCAGACTCGGGAAAGTTACTCGAGATTCAAGCCCGCGTCTATATCCGCTTGTTTGCATTCTCTATGTGGGTGAAATTGCACTGGTTGTAAAATAGGGTTGCCAATGTTCCGGTTTAAGGCAAATTCACACTATTACGATTTTATTTTCTCAAACAAAAAAATACATGACATAAGATAACGCCTGTATTCCCTCGAAAGGCTAGGCATAGGAATGTAATACATTCCCACGATTTAGATAGAAAGAAAGAAATGTTTATTTAAAAAGAAATACTGCAGCATAATTTTAGATGAATAAATCGATATAAACCTATTACGTTTACCTGTGACGTTATTATGTTCACGTGATAAACAAAATATGGGCCAGCATGCTATGAACAGTAGTAGTCGGTTCTTCTTGACGTGGTTGGATTCGTCATGAAATAGATGGTGAGCCAATTGCCATAAACCGGTCATTGCCACAAATACTCATACGTTATTAGGATCGTAACATAACCTCACACCTTATGCTATGTATATAAAAGCATGTACAAGATGACAGCGAAGCAAAATGGATTGAACAACAACGTGAACAATCATATATTTTTAGTCAGCGGAGAAAGAAGATATCTAAAAATGTATTTCCTAAAGTTGGCAACCCTAAGGCCTGATCGAGTTAAATATTAACAAGTTTAGCATCCTGTTGAGTTCGCCACGTGACATGTATTGTAAGCAGACTGATTGGAAATCTTTACGGTTCCTTTAAAACAAACTGGTTTATATACACCGAATACAAAAATATGTATCTATAGGTTTGTAACATATATATGTACTGTTGAAATACGAATACAGAATTAAAAAATTATTTACAAACCTTAGAGATGAAAGCTGGTAAAAATACTCAACAGTGTTAATGACGTTATGACTATAGAAAAAACAATCTATGTGCCAATTGTACATTTCGTTGTAAAAGTGCTTTTCGTCAACTGCTTATTCAATCCTCTTAACATTGACAGATTATCAAGAAAGGCAACGAAAAAATGGAGCAAAATATTTTCACACATTACGCGTATGCCAGAAAAATGTATGCTATTCATATTATCACCACATCACAGCGAGCTAAATGGACCAAAGAACGCAGTAATCATAATAACTCATTCTTATAGCTCGTTCCTAATAAATATCTCCACGTTCCAACATGCAATCTTTCCGCGCACGTCTCTCCCTGTGATTTATATATATACGATCCGGCACGGAAATAAACACACACCTGTAATTACTTATGAACATCGAGCTCCGACATTTCACTGTTGTTTCACTTGTTTTTATACAGGTATATATACAAAGTTTTATGTAACATAAATATATGCAACGGGCAAAAATAAAATGTCACGTAACATTCTCGTAATATACTTTAATAGATTTTCTTATACGAGTAGGTACTCAACATTTTACGAGTACATTACCTTATGACACATAAATGTACGGTCTCGTAAAACGATAAAATTGTCTCTTATCTTATAACAAAGCGTATTTGTGACTATTACCTTTTGTAGTTTACGTATATTTAGACCAATGGCATACAAAAATACTGAAATTTTGTTTGTTATAACTAAATACACGTATTAAGTTCACTAAGACGAGTCGCTTTTTTAATCTCCGTTATTCCTGGCTTCTAATAAGAAATCTGCCAGTTTCTCCCCTATCGCGATGGATACAGCCGCAGTGTTCCCCCGCAGGATCTTCGGCAACACAGATAGGTCACCTACACGTAGCTTCTTAATACCAAGCACACGGAGCCTTTCGTCCAGAACCGTTCCCAGTGCTGCCGTTCCAACAGAGTGATACACCGAACTTGTCATATGTCGGACGTAACATTCCCAATAATTCCGTTGGTCAGAATCCGGGCAATTTTGCAATTTAAGGCGCAATATAGATGCGTTGTATTGATTGAACGACGGTGTTTGGATGAGGTGCTCAATAATCTCAACTGATTTGACTATCTCTTGTACATCTCCTTCATAATCTAAATAATTTGGAGTGATAGTTGGCATTGTCATTGGATCGGCGCCATTCAAACGAACCCATCCTTTAGATTTTGGCTGCAGTAATATAGGTGAAACTACTAACAAGGCAGTATCACTGTTAGCTTCCAGGAGTTGATCAACAACTTCCTTATCAAAAATGTCCATTAATTTGTTGGGGCCAATGTGTAGTAAGTATCTTTCAATATGCGCAAATATTATTTGAAGATTCGGCAACTCACACACCGAACTATTATTTTGGAGCTTACGGATATCAAAATTATAGCAGTTCGTGTTAGCGAATCCCACAATATCTGACACCCCGATGGAAGCGAAGGGACCACTGCGAGTTGTCGACCATTGAACAGCGTCAAGAGCAATAACGCTTAATAGCGATAAAGGAGACTTCAACCCCTGATCTACTTTAACGATTATCAAGGGCTGAACATGATCGCTTAAATTCTCGCCAACAGGCAAATTAGCACGCACTTTAACCCCAAAAGATTGAAGGTGATGATAAGGTCCTATTCCCGATAGCATTAGCAGATGAGCAGAACCGACGGTCCCTGCACTTAAAATGACTTCGTTTTTAGCGTAAACTTTTAATTTTGTCTTAGCCCTTCCTAACACTGCTGATACGCCGAGCGCTACATTATTTTCATCAATGATAACTCCTGTGCATTTCGTATTCGATGCTATTTTGATTTTACGTTTAACGTCATTACTACTCAAGTATGCAGTAGCAGCAGTAACCCGCTCACCTCTATTTACATATCCCAAAATTTCCGAAACCCCTATCTGTGACTTTGCATTTACATCAGGATTGTACGGGAACTCTAAGGACATTAAGCCTTTCAAAATTTTTTGTCGCCATGGATTTGCAGATTTACCAAAGCGAGTGATGTTGACTAAACCTGATGTATTGTGATAAACACGTGAGGAATTGGGAAGACGACTACTACCCTGCAAGCCTTCATAGCGCAAAAAATAAGGACGTAAATCTTCCCAAGACCATCCAGGAATGTTTAAATTATAATCGATGCGATTTCCTCGAACATACATCATGTAGTTGATGGCAGTGGACCCACCGAGACAGCGACCGCTGCTGAAACGACACTGTTGTCCGCGCCATGATAGACATGACTTGTTGTTTGGCATCGTCTCGTAGTACCAATCTATGTCTGAGCCTTGTAAACTCATCGCAGCTGTCGGTATCTAAAAATTGAAGTTCTAAATTAAAACTTTTATATCGTTATAATTATTGACACAACACAAGTAATCAACGTCAAAACTATTTAGATGCATTTGGTGCGTTTACATAAATATTTTTTACAGAACGCAAATTCGTTATATCGAGAGAATAAAATCAACATAAAAATCTTGTGGCATTAGTTAAGAAAATGTGCTAATTCGGTAAAATCTATTAAGGGTATTACTCTGCCACGAAAAGGAAAAAGTAACACCTACTAAGCCTAAAATTGCTTGAAATATTTTAAAAGGTGCCAAAAATTTAATCGGTGACGAGAATTTATATATAGCGAACACATACTCAGTCTTATCAAAAGTGTAAAGGCAAGAGGAAACAAAAGACTAATACCTTACTTAACAATCCTGGTTCACCGCCAGCTTCGATTAATATAACACAATATCCTGCGAGTGCGAGACGTGCAGCGACAGCACTACCCGCGGCGCCCGCACCCACCACCACGTAGTCGAAGATTTCGCCATCTGAATACGAGTTCGCACTTTATTTTGATACTTTCTGTATCGATCCTACGTCAACTAGAAGTTACAAAAATATATCAATCTCATTTAAATAACAATTAAAATGAATACGTTATTTGAATTTAACGTTAAATTATACAATAGCGCTATTCTCAGATGAAACTATATCTTCTGAAGCGCATGTAATCGTAACTGCTTATTAGCAAAATCTATCAGGACAAATTTGCGACAATGTATGTAAGATTTATGTTAAGTGGACAGTAACATTAAAAAAATTTTTGCAATAACAATAAACATAGCAGTCACAATAAAAAAACTGAAGTATTTTGCAAACTAGTAACTAGAATACAATAGTAAGTAATATAATATTTTATCGTTCATCATTTAATGGAAACGCAATCTAATTGTTAAAGTAATTAATTAGGTCACTATATTCCTGTATTATATAGGTGTACGGTGTAGCCCTTGTATCACGAAGGTACCTTTAACTTTATTATAAGATATCCCCGTCACACTTCCGAAGAGATGTACGACGCCTACCGCAATGCACATGCACGTCGCGCAGACCGCCGAAACCACTGCCAACAATAATCCAGCCATTAAATAGAGTTTGCAATTTTCTATAATTTTACTTAGTCTAAAGCTACTGTGACGTGGCATCGCCCACCGCCCCAGAAGGCTGTTGCTGGGCAATGGATTTATAACTATGTACTGCGCGGAGAAGCAGCTTCCGCGCGGATAGATTTCGATCAATCCGGCAAACATGAAGCTCACTGCAACCCCGTAACGCCCCGATCCGCCGCCACTTTTCACTTTTTGTCAGGTGGGATAGCAGTCAAAGACGAGCTTATTGCTAAATAAAAGAATAAAATTACGCCATATCTTGTATAAAATACGCCGCCACTCCACGCGGTAATCGGCGCGACGTGACGGAGGCTGCTCGGATGCCGCTCATCCGTACTGTCAGGCGGTGTGCTATACGTACTATCAACGGATATCATACAAGCAATTTATGGGGCATACCCCATATAAGGATTAAACACATATGTTTAATCCTAATATTTATTTATTTATTTATTTATTTATTTAATCTTTATTTGAACCATACAAGAGTACAGGAACAAAAGGCGGACTTAATGCTA
>DWDU01002636.1:0-12501 GCA_018245575.1 Jemadia suekentonmiller
ATTGCCATGCACCGAGCACAAATTCAGACTCGGAGCCACTACTAGAAAATCTAAATTAGAAAAATTATATTGTGCCCGACGCGGGAATCGAACCCAGGAACTCAGGAATAATAATGATCGGCAGTCGCGCTTGCAACCAACACGATCAACGAGGCAGTCAAGTATTATTTTAACACCTTGATAATACACATGCCCACCTAGAAAATAAACCCATAAAAACTAAGGTTATCTGGAGCAGTAATAAATAGCGCATAAGCACGGAATTTGAACTTGTGCCCGATGTATAGCAAAATAGCAATAGTCTCACCCCTATTCCATGGTAAGATGCAGAACATAACTGGATAATCCTGTGAGTGTACAAGACTCATCTGACTGTCTCATATATATTAGACATCTTCTGGTTGGTTGCACCGAATTCAGCTGGCTCCTGCCATTAGCTACGTGATGACCCGGAGAACGGAAATCAACTGTCATAATGTAGTAGTATACACTATTGGGATGTCAGCTCCCTATGTTGTTAAAAGTTACATATAGGCGTGTAGAGGAAACCAATGCAGGATGAGGTTATACGTGTTGAAAATGAAGGTACCAAACGTTGATTTTAAAACATAACTTTATGTGTAATTGTACACTATGCGTCGCAAAATAATTTTTCATTGATGGTAATTGGAACCTAACAACTCACTTACGAACAACCTATCTATCAACAGTCCAAATAAGAGTTAACACGAATCCAAACTTCTTGAAAATTTGTCAGCTTTCCTTTCAATATCGTCCCTTCGGATAGAATTAGGTACTTTTTCTGTCAACGTAGTTCCGTATATCGAGATAATTAATAAGTATCTCCGCTATCATTAGCATGTGATGAAGCTGTAGCCGGTGTGGTCCGCGCTGCGGCCGCATACACAATGCGCGTTATCTCAAGTTACAAGCGCCGGTGGTCCAGCCCCGGTCGTGGCGTAATGCGACCGTTCGTGTCATTTGTTAATTCATTTCTAGTAATCACTTCGGTGATACGATGCATGAGAACTACTCTTATCAATCGTATAGATACAGGTATTGGAATATTAATATGTTAATGGTATACCAATTCAACGTAACTGCGGTATGGCGTATATAAATTATATGAGTATTTTTCAAGATAGACATGCAACAGCTCGCCTTCAATGTAGGCAATGCATTGGCAACTCTTGAACTTACCTAATATCTTTTCTACCGCGGAACACAAATAAAAGCTTGCCAAGAACGTCTATCTATCTATGTGTGCTTTGAAACTTAAAGAAACAAATGTTGATTTTTTATTTGCGCAAATATTCCTACACGTTCTTTCTATATTATGACAAAAAACTTATTCTGCTTATTTCGAATGATAATTAAAAAGTACCTACTGGTGTATTTAGCACTGCCATAATAATACAAAATATGTTCCTACGCAGCTGGCGAACATCCTCAATACTAATCTCTCATACAAGAAAGTGAATGAATAAACAAGCAAGGCACTCGAGAGTCTTATATTACTTAAAATCATGCTCATTAAAAATGTACGTACAAATGTGATCAACACGAAATGAGCTTTATACGACCAATATTGAGCTATCATTACCCGACTCTATTTTCTAACAGCGACGGTCAACAGTACGAGACCACCCGCCACTCAAGGGCCATCTTGTTATAAAACGTCTGGATAAGGGTAATGGGCAGCCGATTGGATTGTCGGCGGCCATTGTAGCCTCCAATCTACTCGTCAAGCAATTACGCGGTGAAAGCCCACGCTCCTGTTGCTATGCGATAGTGTTAATACAGTTTGGTGATACTCGGACATATAAACATATTAATTGAGATACTTACTAGAAATTTCGTTTCCGGAAACAACGATAAGATTGCTGGTCACTGCCGTGATACTGTAAAGTTTTCGATAGTCAATAATATCATTATAATTAACATTGATACCTTTCTCGGCGCATTCTGCCTACCCTGCAAGGGTCTATCTTAGAAGCTATCTTAAAAAAACCTGGGGGGACGAAATAATAACTATGAAAAAAAGACAATAATTCGTAACTTGCAACAAAGACTAATAGATTGCTACTGATTTTTGATCGTTCCATCCGTTGCAACACTGGATGCATATAATTAAGAATCGTCCGCATTCGGCCTCTTCGTTTTGTTACTCTACTCTAATACATTATTTGTACGTGACCAAATCATCTAACCATCTCTTCCTTAGACTAATCACTACATGGTTCACATCGTTTGACATCATATTGTTCTCTGATCACATGGTTAGGTACTTGACATTACATCATTATTGATAGAGGCGTGCACAAAGTTCAAGATTTATCAATATACTAAACACCTAATATTATATCGAATATAATAAACACCTAATATTTGTTATATACAACTTAAAAATGCAAGCTTCGAGCCAACAACAATACCAACAAAGAAATGTGAAGACATTTAACAAAACAAAGACCAACAACTGACCCAGTCCGAATGACAGTAACGTCCTTAATACTTCAACAACACCATCGAAAAATACTCGACGGTACAAATACTGTAACAAAGAAACACAACCTTTTTAATTCTTATCTGACGATGGATCACGAAGACCAAATTACAAGCTGGACCGTGCAACGAGGGGTGAGGAGAGTGGGGAGGGGGGAGGGGCATGTAATTACCAGAACACAGCAGTACTCACAACAATGCTCAATCACTGAACAGCCAAGACCCGCGAAACTACTCGACTTGGGACTCGTTGATGGGCGCAAGCGGTTAATTTAACACTAGAGTATAAGATATAAGCACAATAAAAAAATCATTAAACGTTTACTAAAGCGAATAGGAAAACGATAAAATAAATAAAACCATACCGTCCGGAAAAGTAATTTAGTCGAAATGTTAATGATGATGAAATTATACAATATGATGTGAATGAAGTGATGATGAAATATACAATATGAAAACGCTTCACGCATTTTCATCATTATTGTAGGAAAGCCTTTATATATCTTTATATAGACCGAGTACAGAAGCATATTATTATCGCTTAGTGCCGACTCAGCCATTCAAGTCAAACACTAATTTTTTGAGTAATTTCAACCAAATCAGGAACTTGCTTAATAAATGTTAACAAATAATCGCCCCGCTTATGACACAAAACGAAGCGTTTCCGATCTGCGAGATTCATCTCTACATGAGCCGGTTGATTGCCTCGCTTTCTCCGCTCAGCTTCACTCAAATATTTGGCGAGAGCTGTCATAACATCCGACCAAAGGGCCATTTGTAATGTGTTCCGCTCGAGTGCGCGGCGTGGCAGCCACCTGCGGAGCACCGCTTGCTCATTTTTGACATCAGACATGAAATAAAAAGAGATATAACTGAATGCGTTGTACAGAATGCACGGATATGAATGTGGACACCTGTCTTACTCGCAGCGAGGGTGGCTTGACGTAGCAGAAGAGATATAGACATCGACACTTCCTTTGATAATGTTTTATGTGAAGACTTTATTAAATATTCTCTTTGATTGTTTTCTTTGATTACATACCATTGCAGTATTTGACATTTCGAATAAATATAACAAAATACAGTAAAATAGAATTGCGTTTTTTAAGTTAATCAATTAAAAAGACAAACAATAGAATAAAACTAACGCAAGGTGAGAATTTAAAAAAAAAAACTATTTTAATACAGGAATTGAACAAATCCACAAACATTGAACAAGAATTGAATAAACAACAAACAGAACAAAACTATGAAAAGATCGATGTAAGCTCCATTCCTGGACGGTTTGGACTTGTGTTCAAAGCGGGCGACAGCGCCGACCGCACCGGGCGAGGCGGCGCACTCAATTATGAAGACGTGCCGATCAATAAAACGGTTTACAACCCGCGAAGAAGTCCACGGGGGGCCTCCCGTCAGCAATAAGGAAACTCATCCATCACGGACTCGCGTAATTACGTCGTGACCGCGGCTGACCAATTAAAGACTTGCAATCGTTAGTAATAGCGCAAATAATTTACTATTAATTCAGCCTCAGTCCCGCAGCGCACGTCCGCTCGCCGAGGCACGCTCCCGCCGACTGATCGCCATATTTCTTTCTGGATAAGGCCTCGATTACACTTGTAGATATATGCGCGGCCGTAAACAGATCTTTGTCCATATTCGAAAGCGGATCTTCATTCAGAAAATGCATTTAAGGTAAAACGCTCATGTGAAGCTTTATCATTTTGTGTGTAGCGCTCCATTTATTTCGGAGCAGGCCCCTTTTGATTCACGTGTATCGATTTGTCCCTAAATGGAACTTAATGGATATCTTTATTACAACAAGTATCGATATCAGAACAAGTTTAGCGTTCATCGACTACCCATATAAAGCATGGGTTTACAATTTTATAGATATACTTTCTAATGAACTTACACTTTTGTTTACTTATTAACGACTATTTGTAATATTTTATACATGTCCCTTATGTACTCCAAAACCTTTTAACGTTGGTAAACTATTGGGCTATCACAATCCTGGACGTTTTATTCTAGACGAATGAAACAAACAGATTACATATAATTTTATATACCACACCATCAAATTAGTAACCACATATTCCAATATGTACCACACAGCACTTTCAGCGGTTAACAATCAAGTCACGGAACAAAATTAAAACGATTGCGTCACCGCTATCAATAGGCCGTTATAAAACTTTCTACCTTATCCGTGTCACGAACTAGCAGCGTTATTTGGAAGTGTTTATTTCCCTTCGATTTTCCATTAACAGTAACAAAGGTTCCTGGGCGTAGTTTTAAAAGCGCTTTGGCACTTTCCGATCGGACACAGTTTAATATGTTTTAAAGTAAGCACAAATACAATATACATCAATATCGGATATCACATTTCCAGGTACGATATTGTAGTACATTTGCTATAAATCTACTTTTAATTTTCATACGTATATATGCACTATGTACTACATATAAGAGAACACTTTCGTCGTTTGAGCGTATTCCGGTAAACGTTCTACAGAAATATTACTCAAAAATTAAGTTTAAGGGTTAAAATGCTGGAAAGATTATCACTTGTGTATAAAAGCGCTCGAAACATCGTCGATGGCGCGGACAGTGCGTACGCGGCCCATCGCACCAGATGTAACCCTTATCGGACGTTTATCGACGATTGTCCGACGCACTGGAAGTGTTGAGTGCGAGCTTTTAGAAATAAAGAGAAACTTTATGTGGATAATTGCCATTGGGAAGTTTTTAATCGCAGTAACGTCAGCTTCTTAGGAAGCTTGGCTTCTTTAATTTCATCGAAAACGGTAGTTATTTCAACATTCGTCAATTTATGTGCACCGTATAAAAAGCTACTTCTACCGCTCCAAGGGTCAGGTTACTTTCGAGATAAGATCAAATCCTTATCATGCTATATTTGAAATGGTAAGAAAACGTAACTGTAAAAGTTCTTAAGAGCGAAGTAGTAGCCATTTGGAAATGTAACCTCACTTCGTTACATTGACAAGTCTGACAAACCCACCTATGTTTATTATATAGATATAGATAGATATATTTTGTTTTGGTATCAGCATGCTATAGGTACATGTTTGTCTAGTGTTTTGTAATACCTACTGCTCAGAGAGGATTTGTGCGTTCTATTCCCATTTAAGATAAATATTGGGCACGAATATTTGTTTTATGTTTGGATATAAAACCCATTATTTATGTTTGAAAATTTATATAATGTACTTTATTAAGAGTTATGGCCGTAGTAGAAGTTCCGCCGCGTCTGAGTTCCATAGGTACCTCTAGCCTTTTCCCCTATTGTCTTTTCCCATAATTAAATACATAACCGTATAAATTAAAAACTGTTCACATAGTGTTACTGTGTCGCATATAAATATGAAAAAACCGTACCATCACGTCTGAAATCCCCGAAGTGATTTCCTGAGGAGTATGTTGTTACGTTTATGTTCCACCATGAAGGTGAGCGTGCACCGGAAACAAATCCAGACTACGAGCCACGACTAAAAATTTCAACTAGTAAACTTAAGTTAGAAAAATCCAATAGTACCTAACCGAGAATAAAACCCAGGGCCCTTCGATCATCAGTCGCGCCTGCAATCACTCGACCAACGAGAGTTTTTTACGTGTACGATTTCATCCCCATTAAGAACAAAAGAGTTAGACAATCGCGCGTTATCTCATTGGAGGGCCTTTTATTAAAAGTAAACAACACGACAGCATTCCACAAAATGCACGATAAAAATTAAAAAGACAAATATTACGTTAAAATAAAGAGAACTTATATACAGAGAGTTATATACATGTTCAAGTATCTACACGAGTTTTTTCATACGATTTCCAGTTTCATTAAATTTTTCTTTATATAAACTAGACAAATAACCGTTACGTTTATAAGCGTAGAGTATATAACAAAGGCGTTCTAAAAATATAGTCTATAATCGACAAAAATCTTCCTTCATACATATCTTTTACCAACTTCTTGCAGGGAAATATTATTTATATAAATATACTAAATTATAAGAGTCTTCTTATTTATTTCTAATTCTACGGCTTACATTGTTTTAATACCGTATTATTTTCAAGGCATTACTTTGAACATTCTTAATTATTTAATAATGTATACAGTATTCAATGTATACAAAAACATACAAGTCATAATCAACAACATTTGATATAAAGATTTTCGTTACGAGTACCGTCATGTCCTCGTGTTTTCAAAATGAGCCAGTGCTGTACCGCATATGAAATTGCCACTATTGACCCCCAAGCGGAGTACGACGTGCAGATGGTAGCGCTGATATGGGAATGGAAAGATACCTTAAATGTATGAAACGCATACCTACACTCAGGTTATAATAATGCAAACTTGTTTGTTACACTTTATATTGGGGTATACTGCACCCCTCTGCCAACCTCATCGGCGATTACAGGCGTGATGTTGCATTTGTAGTGGGATTTATTTAGTGTTCAAATTAGCATTGTTTGGAAAGATCATTGTGTGAACGAGAAATAGAGCAATTGTTGTTATTGTTTAAAAGCTATTGTTTAAAAGTAAATTAGTTAGTGAACAGAAAACTTCCACTTATAATTTTTATTCTGCGTACGTTTGACATAAGTTGTACATCAATCTCAAACTTCACTGACATTTCCATGCGAGGACAACAATCTTCAAGTTCGTGACTCTCCGAACATGATCCATCAGTCCGTTGAGTTCTTTATCTGTTCCCAAATGACCATAAAAGCTCACAGTTTGATATAATGCCCGGCGATGAATTACAGCATCTGGCGCATTATCGTCAGTTTGTATGCGGCGCGGGCGCATCTCCTCGCGCAACCGCGGGGGACGCTAAGAAAGTTCTCTCACGTACTTAATTGTGTCTGACTGTACTAACACGTCAAAAAAAAATCGCTAATGCATCTGTACCACCGCACGCGCGCGGCGCTAGGGCCGAATGGAACGACGAACGATTGATTCTAATTCTGTATCGGTTAATTCTGGATCCCATCAATACGAATTGTTTTTTTGAAAAACACAATTACACATCAATGACTACAGAGGCAAAGTTACGTTTAACAACTCAGTAAATAGAGTTAATTCAGTAAAGTTAACGTAAGTGCATCAAGCAGACAAAAAGAAACATTGTAAACATGCAAAATTAAATTATATTAAGAAGGCATTAGTTATCGCTCGTCTTCTGCCACACCAAGCTATGACCGATCGCTGAAAAATACACGACACATAAATTCGCACCGCATAGAAAACAGGAAAATGGACTCGGTATTTAAGTTACGCCTTCCTCTAATATTAATGCAGCCTCGCACTCATTGAGAGGCTTACAGCCCGTACCACATCGTAAAGAAGGTGAGCGGTCTATCTCATTGGCAGCTTTTGCTCATTAGCCCTAAGATCTAAGACTCGGAACAGCTGGAGAGAGGTCTCTAAGCGTGAAAAGCTTCGTTAAGTTTGAATTATATATAAACCATATAAAGTCAAGACAGACGTCAAATTAAACATTTCCAAGGCGGATGTTCTATTTCTTCATAATTAAACGCGGGACACGGAAAATAGAAAGAATTATTACTAAACACCAGTACATGCAACAAGCATACATCGACCAATGACATGATTGTGTAAATATTGGCTCCTACAATTATTGTACTTCCATGGTCAGTTCCAGTTTTGCGCATTGGTGCCATAGCACGCAGCCAATTTTCGCCTCTACGTGGTGATTTCCACAAATAAAGCACTCAAAGACACGAACTACACGAATATTCGCATTAGCGAATGATGAAATGAAATACACCTTAATTGGTTACCACAGTATCAGTAGAAATATGAGTTAGCAACTATCAGGATATCGCAATATTTTGAAGGTCAAATAAGATCTTGACTTGCGCAGTCTGTCGATTCCAACTACACATATTCTATACTGTCAGAGACTACAGTGGCCTCAACTTGCCTCAAATCTCTATCTTTAAACCGAGCATTGTCTCGCAACGAAGCTTTGGTTGTGCAAATACTAACTCCACAATATAACTCCAGCCAGCAAGAAATTATAATGAATTGTGGCATTGTATATTGTACTCGTATCGATTTGAGACGGCTGTCGATAGATCATCGCCGAAGAAGCAGACGTTTGAGGCGCCGGGCGGGAAATAAAAAATGATGCAAAATCTAAAGATGCAAAGACGTATGAATGTTGTGTGAAATATTTGAATTATTTGATGCCCTGATAATTTTTGTTTGCCATAGAAGTTGTAATCAAGTTGTATGGTAGGTATACAGAAGCAAATTACGTACTACTGGACATCAAAAAGTTCTGAACATTAGGTACTAGCATTATTAACGATCGTTAATATGTATTTCCTAACTTCTTCCTCGTAAACATAGTAGGTAATAAATGCAGTAAATGTGCCTCCAGACAGAATGTTCATAATCATTATCCATTTTATAGTTTCAATGTTGGACACGACTGTCCTCACCAAACGAAAAAGTTAAGGCCGTAATCTGCCAAGCAGGCCGAATGGAAGTTCGCAGACTCAGAGAACATCATTGAAAACCGTAAAGAGTGTCTGTGTAATTGTTACAAAAAAAAAGCAAATAACCGTTGATACAAAATATTGCCTATATTTAAATATTGTTAAAATAATCGATAACAATTATCAATTTTTGTGTACAATATTATCTATTTTTTCATATAAATGTCATGTTTATTAAAACCATTGCAATATTTGCAGATAATATTTCAATACAAACTCCGTCACGAATTTCATCAATTACGAGAGCATTGAAGGTACTGTTAGTAGAGCAGTTTTAGAGCGCTTTAAGTGTAAAGATCACGTTACAGGCGATCCGAGGCGAAACATGGGCCGGTTGCGAAATGGAAACGCTATCCACGCCACTGATTGCAACACGAGCCAATAGAGTCACGTTTCAGCCATTGTGTGCAGCGTGCACCATTGTTCACTGACCACGCTGACAACCGCTGCACTGGCCAATGGTGGAGCTTTCACTGCGAAGCCACGCCCTCTGCCCCACGCCCCGCCCAGCGCGTCACGCTCCTGGCTACGTGACATTGCCTGACCCCGGTACAGATGAAATCTTATCTATCGTGCTCAGCCAACACGGATCTAACTAACGGTGCCACATAATTCTAGATGGCTGGCTCGTTACTACACTTCATACTTAATTACGCGCTGTGCTGTCTAACTCACGTACCAAACACGTTACTGCAATCAAACTGTATTTATACCGACGTACATATGTGTTCACAAGTAAATCTAATGTATCATTACCATTACTTTGAAAAGCTTTTACTTTGTAACTACATCGGCACTGTAGCATCTATGTTGGCTAAGACGCAGAACGTTCTAACCCATTAACAGGGTGATTGTGATCTGCGTGAGGTATAATTGATGTTATGTTTCATTGATTAAGGCTATAGATTAGCAAATCGAATGCTGCGACCTTAACGTAGACGTTACGCTTGGTCAACAAGAGAGGTAAATATCACTCACCAAGAACAAACTCGTTGGTCGTGTTGGTTGCAAGTGTGACTGCCGATCTTGAGGTACTGGGTTCGATTCCCGGATCGGGAACTACTAAAGTTTTCTAATTTAGATTTTCTAGTAGTGGCTCGGAGTCCGAATATGTGCCCGGTTTACGGCAATAGATACACCACCTATTCCATAGTGGAACGTAAAAGGAACTAATGAAACGTGGGAATGTTCTACATTTCTCTGCCTACCTCTTCGGGGATTACAGGTGTGATGTCACTGATGTTACTTTGAAGAACAAACTAAATGTGATATTAACGACTCGAAGCTCTCAGTAAGCTCCTGTAAAAGGGTCATGTACTTTGCTTGTGCTTTAAAGAACTAGAACCAAGAGCACATTTGCCAAAAAAAATTCATGTTTCTGTACGTCTGCGATACAAGAATAGTCTTCAAGAAGCACTTTCATACAACAACAAAGGACCGGGCCGTAGCCGCCGCGTCCAGTCCGTTTCTCTCAAGGCTCCGAGTAGCGAGTGTTTATAACAAGCGGGCAATTATCCGCCGGAGCTGCGCCGACTGCAGCCGGTAATGAGCCGTTGGGGCAACGTAGACCAGGCGCATTTTTAACTATAGGGCTTACGGAACGGTCATTGGCATTGTTCGCGATTGCTTCACACCCAACCGCGCACTAGACAACCCTGTGTTGGAGGTTGGCAGTACGTAAATATACGTACACAGGTACGCTAACGGAAATGAAATGCCTAAATACACCGCAGATAAGTTTTTTCGGAAGAGAGCCGATCCCAAGGCTTTTGCGTCTAATACGTCCTATTGCATTGTGTATTCATGAGAGATGTACTAATACCGTGTCAGTAGTTAGAACAGAAGTTTAGAGGTATACTAACAAATATTCACATCATGTCCTGAAGGCCTCTGCTTTATAGCAGAGCAAAACAATATATGAAATGATTTAAACCTCAAAAGCGAGACCGACCATAATTGAACGTTTTTGCGAGTTCTTACTCTGGGTATAGTCGTCAAATTATAGCTATTAAAAATATCCGATCACAAAAACATATTATTAACGAAGAAGAGAAAGAAGACGGTTATTGCGTACTGAAACAATGAACTAAATCTATTCTTTTTGCGAGTAACTTGAGACCTCATTTATTGCGTGTTATTTCTAAAGTGCCAATCCGTCTCACCAGCGCCATTAGATAAGAGGTACAATTTATAAGAGCAAGATATTGCCTATCGGATTCTCAGCAGCGGCGCACGCGAGCGCGTCCTGCCCGCCGCTAACAAATGGACGAACAGCACGAACGCTCTCCTTATCAGCTAACATTACACCCATTTAATTGTGAAGACCCTCGTGCCTGGCCGCAGCCCGGCCCGGACCCTGGTACCAATCAGGGAGCAATCAGTTTGGTTTGAGTGTGAACAACGATCTGATTGGTTTCAGCGCGCGCTGCGCTCCGTGGTCTAGCTTGAGCTATGAACGGCGAAAAGAGTAAGTTTTACAGCAAATAAAAGGATAAATGTGGAAGAAGCACGACCGATTTTTAAGAATAGGGATATTTGGTTATCTATTCTTTCTGCCTACCCCGCAAAGGACCTGGCGTGAAGATATGTATGTATGTAAACAAAACTATATAAGAAAAGAAAGCTGTTATATTTCAATATCATTGTCCTTTTATTCAAAACGGCAATTAATCTACGCTCAAAAAAACTCCTGATACTTTGGAGTACAAAATTTATCGTAGAGAAGTATGTGCGGTTTGGCGTTTGGCATTGATCTCCACTCCTCTCTTTATACCAAAAATAGGCTCTCAAATTCATCTATCTGTGACATAACAAATACGAGCTATATGGCTATAAAAGCTCTTAAAGAAAACTTTATTTGAAAATAAATAAATCAACTACGCTTGGCCATCAAAATAAAATAGTAAAATATGAATATTTCATTGAAACAGAAAAACATGGTCGGCTCGTGAACTACGCCCACCATAGTTTAACATCACATCAAAAATCATATCAATAGCTACATTTGCTGCTACCATACAAATATCATTCTTATATATATATTATAATATGGACGTCGTTATATTTAATGTGATCCGCAATGATTATAAAACAAGAAAACATTTACACACAAACACAGAACATCGGTAACGAGACGCTTTCGCTAATACATCATGCTCGCCCTACTTATGACTGGATTGGGTACTGCGTTTACTTTTTGAGTTTTACAATCGAGCAGTCGTGGCGGCGATATCGGTGCCCGCATCGCGTCGAGACAATAAATCGTTGCAGACGAGCGACAGTGCGCACCACGCCGCGCCACTGCACTGCCGCGGACCCGGCCGTGTCTCTTCGTCATCGATAGAGCGATGTGATAGAGCACCTAATGAAGAAAGTAAAACACTATTTTAAATTAAAGCAGTAGTTCGTGTATTTGTAATTTAGTGCACTTAAATAAATTCACAA
>DWDU01002637.1:0-12501 GCA_018245575.1 Jemadia suekentonmiller
AGTCGAAAATACAGTTTCGGCGCGACGACTCCAAGACGACTGTTAATTTTAAGCGTCAATTGAGCTTTAAGACCTAATGTAGTAGATAGTTCAGCGAAACGAGAATACCTCTCACCTTTATTGTCACGTACGAATCGCACTAAATTATTTAATTTCCAAAACGCCCAAAGCCCCTCACACCGAAACTGCACGTCCGACGCGACACGACATAAAGCCGCATTTAGACAGCGCCACTTATTCTAAATCTTTTATAATACATTTGCCAACAATTATTTACGTAACACATGATACGATATATCAAATCTAAATATACATACAGTCATCGACGGAAATCAACGTAGGTACTAAAGACGGCTTGCACAATATCCGTGTGGTCGATAGGTACATGACGCTACAAAATTATTAAAATAGTTTTGGCAGTTCGCTACAATGGTAAAATGCATCTAACGACAGAAACACGTATTTATATTTACACACATACACACACACATTCTGTTTCCGGGCGTCGTGTCAGGTCACCTGAACAAACTAAATCACAATACTAAATAGCGTCGTGCGAAAAATTAACTAACAATACTCAAACTATACATAGGAAATCGCGACAGAGGTCGCTACTATCGCAAACCGAACATTCGCTACGAAGTCTTATAGTGAACATTGTGTCTTGGGTGTTACATAACGAGAATCAATACAGCCATTTTGTTATTATCAATACCTATGTAAGAGTAACTTAAACAAAGCTATCAGTGCATGAAATACCTACTATATACATTAAGACTGGTAATAAAACAAACTAATCAAAGAAAATTATATGGATATTTAGATTCACTTTTTTTTTATTTTTCTTCTATATTATTACAATTGCAAAATTACATACAAACTTAAATTGGATAGTTACAGAACACACAAGAAAGATTCGAGGCTTTTTACATGATACAAATAGGAAACTAAGTCTTATCGTGTTACTTATACAAATATTTACAATGTAACTGACGAAAAAGTATTCCAAACGTGCCTCTTCTGTGAACATTCGAGTGTGCATAATATCGAAGGTACTAGAACAATATACAGTCAAAAACGAATCAATATCTCAGACGGAGCGCTTTACGTGTAGCGCCATCTACAACCGCGATCTGAACTAACGACAACACTGACAAGACTCGTGGCAAAAACTCATATAAATCGCTCAGTCCAGTATCGTAACTAACTAACCTGTATCGATATTTCGTTATTATTGTTACTATTAAACATAAGAAATACACAACTTAAAACTAAAGATCACTTGCATAACTAAATGAACATATAGTATCGTGTACTTAAAATTAAAACATACGAGATCTCTGAAAATCTGGAAACGTAATACGTACATTATGTTATAAATGACAAAATAAGAAGCATATTAGTAAGTTCCCTCGTCCCTGCGACAACGCGGCCAGTGTGCACTCGCCGCAACATTTACACTCGACGTCCGTGGAATTGTAACGCCATTCAAATGTCGAGTACCTTCATTGGTATGTGTGTATACATTTAATATTCAATTAAAAGCTAATTACTTAACGAACAATAAACATACGCATGTACAAACACTTGCTGTGAACGCAGTCAGTGATTCTCTATAGACAAATTTGGCCTGATGGAATTTATGGTTTATTAGTTACATTAGCTTTCGAATCGACTGACGAATAAAGGACGAATAAGGGAGAAAATTTTGAAGCAAAGGCACGTGGTGCCAATTATACATTATTATTTGAATAAGACCTACAGTACTATAAAAAAAAAATTGGAAAACTAGGAAGTCGAGAATTCAATACAAATTCGCCGCAAGAGCTACTAGCATAACTGTGGCAAACATATCGTCGGGTGCTTCATGAAAAACTGAACAAAAAATATTTGGAAGCGAAATAGAGTTACGGTTGCACATGGCTACCGTTTTACATGTTTACAGTTTTACGCGGTTATTGTAAGTGTACGGTTACTGTTATATACGGTTACGCTTATGGTTATACAAGGTTGCGATTGTGCACCGGTATAGTTGTGTAGCATTTGAGTTATCGAGGCCTCATTTGTCTATCAAATCAATACCTTAAATTTATGGGACCGTGTTGTATCAACCACTAATAAATCACAGCGGCAGTTAAGTAAGGCAAGGTGGGTGTGTGAGGTGCCCGCGATTACCGAGAATTCTCCGTACTATTGATGGAAAATATAGATACCTACATTAAAAATAGAGCGTCGATGGTTATTGGAAGGTAAGTCAATAAACTTTATCGTCGTCCTCTTATAGCAGTTGAAAAATACTAGCTGTTTGTCGTGTCTGAATACGATCAAAGCTGGCATATAATAATATCCTGTTCTCCCTCATTTGAGGAGAATTTTGAAGCCGTGAATAGTAAGGGACAAATAAATTATAAAACTACGCGTATCAAAACAATGTTCATTTAAGCTTCTGCTAGACTTATTTGTATTTGACAGCAAGTAGGTAATTGTACGATTAAGCTATTGCAATTTGAGGACACGAAAAGTACAGCTATAGTACAGAGAGAGTGTACGCAGGAAACTTTAAGCGGGCGCGATGCACACATGATGTTCAATTTGTACCATAGGACATTCCTTTTGCACTTCATAATAACTGCATACCAATTTTCTACAAAATTACCAAAGTACCTAAACTGAGTTCGCTTCTTATTTTATTATAGATATATTTCGAATTGTTTAGAGCTTTCGTCTGCACGATCTGTCTTGGTTTATTTGGAAGGCACAGTAGCGACATCTATGACTATACATGTTTCGTTTAGAATTATAATTCAAATAAGCTATCTAATTTACTATTGTTATGCAGGGGGGGGGGGATATATTTTATACTGGTTACTAAAGTTTTACCTGAGATCAATCACAGACATGTTTGCTATCCTCGAGTGCTATAATATCCGCATAGTTTAAATAAAGTGTTTCTGCCTACCGCATCCACCGCACGCAGATTTGAACCTACACAGTACTACAAGCGCTGCTGCTTCGCGGCAGGTTAGGTGGTGCAGCTGCAGCAGTGGGGTACTTCTGGCTTAATGTAGCGCCGCTCAACGGTACAAAAGGGAGGAGAGCAACTCCGTTCCGGTTTTTAAAACGACTTATATTCCAAACCATACTAGAGCCTAACATTAATACTACGCATTTATTTAATTATTTACAATTGAATTGTTTTTTTTTTATTTATTTTATATAATATTTAATATATAGTTTTGAACTAGTTTTAAGGCTACGACGTCCGTCGACACTCACACAGAGGTACGAAACTAATGCTAATGTAATATTACCTATATGTTAGGAGAGTGATGTGAAACGTGTTACCATTTGAACATAAGTAAGTAGATCGAAACATCAATTTTGAAACTTACGATACAATATTATATACACAATGAAAAACATTTTAAACGCCAATAAAACGTACGTAACACTCGGGGTCTCTGTGCACATATCAGCGGCCGTACGCTCGGGCGCAGCGGCTCGTACGTACAATATTTGTCCGAATATGAATTTATATAAGAATTTCGGTCACACCCCACGCTACAATTCCGTACGAGGGCATCTTTGCGTGTTTTTAAAACTTCAAGTTAGTTTTATCGCACCACAAGCGTGATTGAACGAGAAGACACGTGCAATTGTTTGCACGGTAACCTACATAATGCCAATAATTAACTCCCGGCCGTCCGCTGGCGCACCGCGGCCCGCGCGTGCGAGCGGCCCCTCCATATAGTCACGCACACTAACACACATTAGGTACACGTACGTACGCACACAAATCGAACCGTCTTATATAACTCTATATAAATGCTCGAAATAAAATGAGAGATATATTCACATACAAACACCTACGAATACTCACAGAACGCACACATACACGACGCACCCGCGGCAGCGCCGCTCTCGTTACGTGTCCGTCAACCGTCGTCACGATCGACGGGCGCAGGGTGCGCACTCTTCACACAAGAATACCATCTAATTTAACTATGTAAAAATGTTCAGTCGATGTTACATACAATGGTGTCTTGTTTGTTATTATTATTGTTATCATTATTATTACTATTTATATAATTAAGCTTACCACTACAAGTATTTACACAACGTCGTCATAATATGTATAATAGGACCGCGCGTGGAGGACGCGACGGTGCGTGGAGACTCCGAGGCGTCAAGTACGGCGCCGGCGCGAACACATTCATCATACGTTCGACCATTCGTTCACTAATACACCTTAATACTATCACGCTCACGATAACGTTCAAACAATAAAATCGAATACAGTACGCGCTTTAATATCCATGTAGGATCACGCAATGCGCGCTAATGAGAACTAAAATATAATAAACGGAAAAAAATTAACTCACGAGAGCCTAAGAGAAATTAGCTACTTACGAAACTATGAAGTCTTAAAAAGAACAAAAGTATCTAGATGTGTGCACGAAGGAGCGCCACCTGTCCCGCGCGACGCGTGGCCCTCTGCTGTTACGCGTTGTTCCGCCGCACGCTCTACTTGGAAAGTGCCGTTACATAGTCGCGGACACGTTGATTGAAGTGCGCGATTTTTTAAGAAATTTATCGGCATCTATTTAACCGCACTCTCAGCTAGCTCTCGACGCGTGTAAATTTTTCGTTGTACATTCCTTGCCGCGACCCGAACGGGGCTAGTCCTTCGACATTGACTTATCTCTCTAGTAACGTTTAAAAATATCAAACAGATTCGAATCCGAAGCCTACATATATACACATTGAATCGAACCTCCATGTCCTATTAAACTACACACACACACGTCATGTCTACGTGAATAATAATAATAATCATTATTATTACATACAAGAAAAAGGAAACGTTTACAAACTAAAAAAAAAGATTTCCGTGGGTCATATGTCGCGTTGTAAAAATAATCAGCTCGAAATAATTGTAATAACATTATCATAAGTACACAATTATGCCACAATAATATATTATATAATTAAACAATATTCTTACAAGGTATTCATAAATACATATATAGATTATGTATATCGTAGATGAAATATCACGAGTACATGATGCATTACCGGTTTTTTTTTAAATTAAAACGAGTCACATATTCATTGTCACTCAAAAAAAACATCGTACACAATACAAGTCATAGTAAAACTATTTCACATACTTTTACAAATAGTATTGTATGTGTGATTAAGGGGGTAATAAAAATTTATTCACACAATGTGCCTTTCATATACAGCGTCGTGTGTCGGTCCATACTGAGCACAAGTGGATCCGTATAAACGGTTAACCTTAAAAACATTCTTCAAAATGTCTGTTATTTTTCATTATTATTAATAAAAAATAAGAGACATTATGATGACTTTAATTATTTTATTATTCTTATTATTATTTATCTATAAAGTACTATATGTTATTACAATTATCTATTAACAACTGTTATTTTGTCATTTCACTTTTCTTTATATATATTTATATACATATTATATTATATGAAAAGGCATCGTTACTTTACATATATTATAAATATCACTCTAAGGAGGTAAGAAACGGTATGAGTTACACATATATTACTATTCAATTTTTATATTATGTTATAGGTGAGTTCAACTAACTGAAAATTATAAAAGATAAATAGAAATGAAAACAATGGATTCCCTATAAAATTTAATTTCGTATTATCGACTGAATGTTTCACTAATTGTTGCGAAGGTGCACTACAAAACGGTCGTGCAACCAATGAGATGCACGAAACAGCGACAGTTGCACGGCAAAAATCGTGCATAAATCAGAAACTTAGGATAAATTCCGAACTAAGTATTTATAAGAAATGCCCGATGTAATTTGTGTAATTGATATCTACAAAAAACGATTATCTATGCAAAAAGTACCAAAAATTTGTTTAAAAGATCTTAATCAAAAAAAAAATTCACTTCACTGTAAATAAAATGATTGACAAAGTTAACTAAACTCACCAGTAAAATAACGACATACATAGATGCAATGATACAAATACGTACATACAAGCAATTGGATTGATTGTTATATTCACCTGTGCTAGTGGAAATAATCAATTATATATTTACATTTATACAATCATAATATTATAACGTGTAAGCTTTGTAATAGACACTGATACTCAACACTCTACTAACGAGATCCTAAATATTTTGTATTGTATTTAATCAAGATGTCCTTTAAAGCTTATGGTATTTATCTAATTAAGTCATTTTATTATTTCACACAAAATATTAAACAGTTAAGGGACTAATCACATAAATCATCAGAAAGACTGTACACAAAGCAGACATCATGAGCACAGATTGCAAATTACATACATCAACGGCATACGCCGACTTAACGATTGTATTTCACAGTTATATGCTGTCATATGACAACTTATAATAGTAACAAATTGGCATAGATATAAAAAAACGGCTAGAGCTGTACGACATAAATATTCATAAGAGGCAATTTTAAAACGGTATATTTATTAGTCTAATGAATATTTGCGGGGTTCTATTCTATGTTTAAACAGTATCGCGTATTCGATTTTAACAGCGTTTTGTATGCGGCTGCATTGTACATATTATAAGCTGTCATTACGCATCATGTGTAAAATATGAGGGCGGTTGACAATATAACGATCAGAATTCGTAATATAAAAAACAGTACAGGTATTGTATTGTCTGATGTACGATTTTGATGATGTGCGATTTTGTTGATGTGCGGTTTTGTTGATGTGCGGTTTTGGTTATGTACTGTTTTGTTGATGTGCTGTTTTGTTGATGTGCGGTTTTGTTGATGTGCTGTTTTGTTGATGTGCTGTTTTGTTGATGTACAGTTTTGTTGATGTACGGTTTGGACGATGTACGGCGCTGTCGGCAGTCGCAGCGCGGCGCGGCTCACTCCCACTGGTGCGGCGAGGGCGGCAGCTCGGACGGGTGCGCCACGGTGGAGCTGCAAGGTGCCGCGTGAGTGCGTGCGCCGCGCGCGCCCCCCGCCGCCCGCGCCGGCCCGCGCCGGCCCGCGCCAGCCCGCGCCAGCCCGCGCCCGCCGAGGGAATATAGTGCCGTACGTATTGTTTTCAATTTCAAATTATTTTTTATTTAGACTAACTGTTGAATGCTTTTCAACCAATTTAAATATGCAGCCAGTGAACTTATCTAAAAACATATTTCGAAGTGGTTCATAGTATATTTTTTTAAACAAGATTGTCTACTTTTATATATTTAAATAGTTTGAAATTCTATTACTCAATTCATGAATACATTTCCATTTTAATAAAATTTTAATATATAAAAATAACAAATTAACCAAATGTGTAATCTAAATAACACGTTTTCCCTTAAAAAATCACTTTTAATATAGCCCACTTCGATAACTGCAAAATTTAAAATATTTGAACACGGCTGTTCTCTAAATTATTTAAATAAGGCTGCGTAATAAGCATTGCTTAATTATCCACATTACTGGCTTATGTGAAAACAAACAAAAAAATACTTCAATATCGCAAGACATATATATCCCTCGTATTCATCAAGAGTCCAATAAAAGAGATCAAGATCATGCAAGTTTAAATTTTCTGAACTTTCAATTAAAAAAGAAACTTCAAGTCAATGCCAATCAAAAGGAGAGCATCGACAGCTGCATCACAAATCAAATCTCTACTCGTTACACTACTACATCGTTATGGAAACAATTTAAGAAAAAAAAATCACCACAACCAAGTGCTCGGCATTGTGCTCTCTGTAACTACGCATGCACTACATTGTCATAACGGAGGCTGGAAGAATTGCAAAGGATACACAAAAAGGAACCTTATCACGCATGACACAAGGTACACAGTGACGTTCTCAACAATCCTCCATCCATTACCCGCCATGACAGTTCGGCCCACAACTAAACACAAACTGGA
Organism: Jemadia suekentonmiller; assembly: GCA_018245575.1. NCBI lineage: Eukaryota > Metazoa > Arthropoda > Insecta > Lepidoptera > Hesperiidae > Jemadia > Jemadia suekentonmiller. The sequence goes on from DWDU01002637.1 coordinate 7,926, forward strand.
AATCAACACCGTCCCCCAAAACATTCAATGCTGACGTACACGAATTACTTTCAACTCGGAAAACAGAAAGGATTCGATCGAGCATACGACAGCGAGCAATCACATTATCTGATTAATCATATGACTTAATATTTTTTTTAATTATACCTTTCATGTTTCACATAATAAATATAATTGCTTAATTAACAAATTACAATTAACAGGTAGCTACAAGTATTACTGTCATCAACATTTATTTTAAAAGTTAGTTGTTGTTCAAGAAAATAGAATCGTTACAAAGTTAAACATGAATCTGTTAAATTGTTTAGAAACGAGCAAAATTCAATGTGAACGTTGTGTCGTTGAACCAAATGAACAAAATTGACATTGAGGTTAACCGTGTCAACTCAGCTGTCGTATACTAATAGAATTCAAAAAATAACATGGCAGGGATTGGGGCATGCATTGCAACGTTTGCAACCGAACCGGAGGGGCGGGGCGAGCCATACAAAGATCAACCCTTTTGAAACTACGACACCGCACGACAAGGCAACCGTGGCCGTTTAAAAACATCAAAAGTGCATTCTGAAGTAGATGTGATTTTCATTAGACGACTTTCCCTCGATTTTTACATCGATTAATCGAACTTTTATATCGTTCATGGCCCAAAAGAGAACAGGCAACCCTTTTTGGAGAATCGATTATGAGAAGTTCATACTCAAATGAGCGAGCGCCGGAACGAGCGGCGCGGCCGCGCGGCGCTAGGCGGCGCACAGAAATATCACCGGCGATAGCAGTAGTACTTTTGCCGCAGTCTTGAAAGGGGAACAAACTTTTGCCTTCGAACTCGCTCTAGGGCTGCCGCAAAAACACAAAAAAAAAGCAGAACGTTATTACAGTTACACCCTCTTCATCGGCGGTGCTCTACACTACGTGGCAGCGCGGAAGACACCACCATTTCAAGAGGGTTGATTGATCACACTCCATAACAGCTGGTTCTACGGCGTTAACGGTAAAGTTCGCGGGGGGAGGGGGCACAAAATCATAAGAAAAAACCCATGCACAGATCGGACTCCCGGACTGTGGCGGAAGTCAGTATGGGCGCGTGAAGTTAACGTTATTGCAATGTAGGAAAAAGAGGCACAAAATTACAGTTACCTACGCTACGAAACAAATCTACTGGAGGCGGTGTGGGGGTAGGGGCGGGGGGTGGGACGTCGACATAGGCTAGCCTCTGCGACCACCTATCGCTAAATGGACCTCTATACGTCGAGGCACGGGGCACGAGGCAGTGCCGCGCGAGGCCGCGGCCGCCGACGTGCACACACTAACAGATCGCACCGTGCCACACACACGTAGTTGTGATGACCGTATCGAGATTTAATCTAATATATGGGGTGAATTTAAATCATTATACAAAAATTTTCACGTGCAGACAACACGGCAACAGACGGCGCGTACCGCGAGCTGTTCTGTTCGACGGTTCTTAAATACACAACACAACCGCGCACCGAGTGGCGCGCGGCGGGCGGGCGCGGGCCGGCGCGGGCCGGCGCGGGCGTGCGCGGGCCGGCGCGGGCCGGCGCGGGCGAGCGCGGGCCGGCGCCGTGTTGTCTGCGCGCGGGGCGGCTGGTCGCTGCGGCGGAGCGTGTTAGGTTACGTATCGCAAAGAATTCACCTAGTGTCGGTTGGTTGCGGTTGGTTGCGGTTGGTTGCGGTTGGTTGTTGGTGGCGGCGCCTTACCTTGCGAAGCTCTTGAACGCCGCCGATTGTGGGTTGATACACAACGGCACCCTCGACGTTTGTAGCTGCTCCGCTATGAACTTGTGAATTTCCTCTGGAATTTACATAAGTGAGTATTTTTAAAACCAGTTGTCGATGTTGCTACTTCTTTCAAAACATCGTTGAGTAAAACCGAACGAAATTTTCACTCTTCATGCGGCTGGCATTCGTTCGACAGTGATACAAATTGAACGACAATAAAGTATCTGTGGGATTTCTAACTTTCGCCAAGCAACGACCTAAATATGCGTCTTCTACATAAGTCCAAGTAAACCAATAAAAATAAAAAACAGATCTCACAAATAAATTTAATATAAATAATGCAAATGGCATATTCCACATTTTAATATTATATACAATGTAGAATTTAACTTCGATTAACAAGTACCTTTATTATTCGAACATATTAAAAGGGCCATCTTTCAAGGACGGCGTGGCCGACGGCGTGGCCGCCGGCGCGGCGAGCGTACCTTTGACCTGGTGCACGGAGGTGAGCTTGCGCTCCCAGGCGTCGTGGAAGGCGTGGTGCGCGGCCGGCTCCAGGTCGGGCGAGTAGTGGCGCGCGGCGGGCGGCGCGCTGTAGCAGCACTTGCACATGCACGAGTGGTAGCGCAGCCGGCCCTCCTCCAGGTACGGGTGCGCCAGCGCGTCCACCACCGAGATGCGCTTCGCCGGGTCGAACACCAGCATCTGCGGCCCACGACACGTCGGACGAATCACTTCACAGTGCTTAGGGGATTTTTTTTTTTCATATTTTCAAGAAATAAACAAAGCGACAATTCCACGACAATTGTTAAATATGGGAGTGGAGCGTCAAAGTAAAAATAAAATAACAAGCGGATTCGATATACACGGGAACTTTCCGATACAGACACCCTACGAAATTGTATCACATTCTATAAACTGTCCAATTATATTCCAAAGAAATCATAACTCCATACAAAACACAGTTACCACGTGAAATAAAACTGATACATAACAACAGCGCCATGCACTGAAATAATACGAATCTTCAACAATGAATAGGTCGTGTATTACTAATCTTCTGTCGAACGTTGCTCCCTGTGCCCTGGTAATTAGGTTTAGTCGCGCGGCGACGGGCCGTCTTGCTAGGGGGTCGCGGCGTGCGAGCTCAACTATCGTCAGAGGCGGACGCCGCGACCCCCGCGCACGACGGCCACCGCGCCGCACCACGTCACGTCTTCCTCCTCCAACGGTCAGTGCAACGGCGCGCATGTACGTAAGTTATTTCGCATTTGTACATCAGGCTGAAATAACACACAAACATAATCAAGTAATATAATACATATGTATATTGATAAAACCGTTAGTTCGGAATTTACTTTAAAAAACTACCAAATGATATCGCTGTAAATATTTTACAATACACATAGGGATATTCATATGTTTCATTGGATTCTTCGTATGCTCGAGATGTTAATTTCAGTAGGTTTCCCGGTGTACGCGTAGAATACTGCCGCCTTGCTAGAAAGCTACGGAGTGCGGGCTCATTTATGGACAGTTTACAGAGGCACACGCCATAGCTTTCTTGCACGAGGGCGTAATTTGCTAATCTTCGTATCTTCTTTATTCAACGTTTGCTTGCTTTCTTCGAGTCCTGATAAAAATGCTTCTCTGCTAAGAACGTACGAATGTCGCTTGTACAGATGGTAGAGATACTTTTATGGGCTGTTAATAGAACGTGGCTTTTAATATATTTATAAGGAGAATTATAAATTAGAAAACAGAAATTTTATAACTGTCATACTTGCTTTACTGACTTGACCGGACTTGACCAGAAAGACATAACCATAGATGAGCCACAATTTTACAAAAAATACTTTTAAACATTGAAATTTATACAAAAATCAATACGAAAACACGATCAGTGAACGAACCGACCATAAAATTATCCTAACCATATATACAAGTAGACAGAAAAAACGATATCTGACAACGAACATCTATGATACGACCTACTAAAATATCGAAAGAACAGTGTAAAAAATATAGGCAAAGCGATAATACCTGCGCGAGTAGGTGGACCGCCTCGTGCGTCGCCTGCACGGAGAGCGTGTAGAGCGCGGCGAGCGCGGGCGGGCGCGGCGCGCGGCGCAGCATGTGGGCGCGCGCGCCCGCGCACGCGTGCCGCATGTCCTCCAGCGACGGCGTGCCCAGCAGCTCCGTTATCAGCTCCAACTGGGACATACGTGCACATCGTTCGTTACATTATCGACGCCACTTGGGATAATTGTACATATTGTTCGGTAAAGATCGATTGAAACTGGGAATTATACGCATGATCCGATAAAGGTCAACTCCAACTGGGAGAATTACACGCATGATTCGTTAGCAGTTAGATGACGGTAAGGCACAGGTGGCTAAATTATAAACCACTAGGCGATTTCATTGCTAATTTTCAACAATCAGGATAGAGACTTGACTGCGTCGTTGGTCTAGTATGTATTTGATGCCCGGGCGAGAGCTCCAGGATTCGATCTTCAAGTCGGGTACGATAGATTTCTCCAACTTTTAAACTCCTAATAGTAGCTCGGAGTCTGAATGTATGTCCGGTTAAGGCAATAAACTCAACCTCAATTCCATGGTGCGACGTGTAACGTAGCAGGTGAATCATAGAAGTGTACTACACTACTGTGGCGTACCCCTTAGGCGTAAGACAGGATATAGAAATATTGTCAACATATTTTCTAAAGTTATATGGTTGTGTGAATTAATGCATACTAGTGGTCGCCCGTGGTCGAAATTCGACCATAATAAATTTAAATTGTAAGTGACTTAATATACATTATTAAAA
>DWDU01002638.1:0-12500 GCA_018245575.1 Jemadia suekentonmiller
TGGTGAAACGTGGGAGTGTTCTACACTCCTCTGCCTACCTCTTCGGGGATTACAGGCGTGATGTTACGTTTTACGTAGAAATTATTTTAACAATCGAGATTTAATTAAACGTGTTTATATAGTAATGACGTCACAGAACCGCTTTTTAAAATGGAATCATTCAGTCGTGAAGCCGTAATCCACTTATTTCGGCTGACGGTGGACGTTCCCGGGTAAGAATTGCGTCGAGTCATGACTCACGGCGGACGCTGAGTCACGCGGGACTCGGAAAGAACACGCCGCGTGCGGATCGCCGACTCAGCGGCGCACCTCGCCCGCTCGCTCGCTGCGCTGACTTGACGGAACGAGCCGCCGACGCTCACCGCTCACTGTATTGGGCTAATGCTGATTGATACCCGATAATGATAAGCCCGGTTAATAGGAGCCGGCTTAATTTCATTAAATCGGAATGCCTTCTTCCACGTCCGCGTATCGTTCCATCGAGCCCACGGGAAGCATGGCATTGATTGAAACGATTAAGCACGACACTGACTAGAAACAATTTGTAAGAACACGGACTACGGTGTAACAAAAAACCTCCACTGATCTACTTCGAGTAGAAACAATATTGAGATTTAATAAAACAGAAAAAAAAAGACCAGTAGCACTCACAAAGAACGGTGAGAGGAAAACGATCAAGATCGAGGATTTTAATTAACGGTACGCGAAACGTTGAGATATTATATTTCACTCTCAAACAAAAACCGTTCCCCGAGCGACGTCGGAATATTTAAATCAAAATACCAGATAAAAGGTAACTGTATCGAATCATTGAAATTGCTTTTATTTCAAATCAGCGAAACATAGAAATTGATTGGCGCGGCCGGCTTTCAGTTCGGCCACTTGATGAAAATATATATTAGCGAACAGCTGACCGCTTGTTGTCATAACAAAATTCGGTGGAAAAACATGAAAGAAAGCGGGGACGGACGCCGGTGCGGGCGACCGACGCGACATGTTAAGCACTCGTGAAAAATGGGGCAGCTGGAGGGGGTGAGGAGGCAGGCGGAGGCAGCCGATGGGGAGGTGGAGGGGTGGGGCGTTTTCGTCTGAACTGTTTATGTGTACAGGCGAACATTATGCTTTGACAGCAGGCTGCGTCATCGGGAAATTGACAAACAACCGGTGTACACGGACCGAAGAAGTGTATGGGTTGGGTGTTGTGCGCTGTTACTAATAGTAATAACATATACCTTTACAAGACGGTTATAGGACGTAAGGAAAGAGATAAGAGACAAAGAGATAAACAATCCAGAGAATTCAAATTAACGCCTAGTCACTAACATATTGTTACGAATATAAAACATTTGAATCAGTATATCAATTATATTATAGAGGGAACTTTGACGTCGCTTGAAACGGTAATGGCTGTCTTGTTGAGAAAGTTTGAAGCCGCCGGGCAAAAGTTTCCTAAAATTCCAACGAAGTCAATATTAAACAGTTACAGTTGAAACACTGAGGCAAAACAACGGGAGCCTCTACATACTGTAAACAAGAAAGTTTAAAAATGATGTTAATTATAACTTCGCATTTGTACAGCGCGAGCGCCGCGCGGGGGAACGCTGTGACATTTGCTCGCTTTATTACTGGCCTCGTCACCACCACTTAGGTATATTTTAGGATACACAATGAGGAGAGCATTGAATGTATCGTAACTTCAATATGAAACATTACGTATTACACGACGTACTGCAGTCTCCGCCGCGACCTCGCTGCAGTCGGCGGGAGATCGCGAAGGACCTAGTATGAGCCGCTAGGTAACCGCAGGTAAATATTAGGGCCATTCCGAAAATACAAACGGGACTTTAACAGGTACGTCGGTATATAATCGTGTACACAATACAAACACTCACGAACATTTGACATTACGTACATATACAGTTTGTCTATTACACAACAAAACCTCAAAGATTTACACCTAAAGCGTATTTAGTTACAAATCGATTATGTACTAAAGTCCATAATATAGTACTTCACATAGAATCATGCACACTGACAACATTGATTTGGAACTCAGGCGTAAAAACGTCGCTCACATTTGCCTCAAAACCCTACAGAGTCACTTTACGTTATGCTCCAAAAAGCGAGCATTATAATAAATTGTAAATAAACAAATCGGATGGCGCAGTGAAAGTGAAGTGGTACGGAGAAAGCGGGGCCGCTCATGACTGACCTACGCAACGCCGCGCCGAACTGGGCCACTGTTTCGCGTGCACCGCTCGTGCTGACACTGGGCTGACACTACAACTCGCCACCCCACATCATATCACCTTAAGTACATGCTAACTGTGCTTTCTTGTTCAATCGTACAAAAATCAATGTCAACAAAACGAAATCACCGGATTCCTATTGGACGAGTTCATGAAGAAATTAGCCTTAATATGTGATCCGATTGGAATTATTTGTAGTTATCATTTTTTATTGCAAACTTGTGATGTATTAACACGGTCGTTACATGAAACAGTTTTATTTATTACCAATAGATTGAACATTCTAAATCATCATTATTTTTACTATTTTCAATTTAAACTATACATACAAACAACGCCATCTAGTATGAATCTACAGAATTAAAGATATTTATTTTCTAAGGGTTTTTGTCAATAAGAACAGCACACATTGAAAACAAGTCTAATTAGCCCCCACATCTATATGATGGTCGCTAAATTACAGAGTCCATTTGCAACATCAACACTTATACCCGACAGGATGGATTGAATCGAACCTACATCTAATTTATTCAGTTTAAATAGCTTTAAAAATTCTCCTCTTTTTCTTTGGTTTTATTTCACATATTAAAAACAAAAAAGTTTCGTCATTCTTACATCAAAATAACAACAGATGTTTAAGTCCGACCTAAAGAAACCTAACATGGAAGTACTCCAAGAAAACCTGACATGAAGGAAAATTGACAACACTAGTGTTAATAAACAAATACAATTTATACACGCTAAGCAAACCATTATACACTCGTGAAGTATACAAATACGGATAAAAATAGAATTATAGAGTAAATGAACATGACGTTGTAAATATTGTATAGCTGGGAAAGAACATATATCATAAGTTTAGAGCCAAAATAAACATTAGCAGTGATAATAGACACGTGTGTCTCTTTGTATAACATGATCACTTGCCCTTGTGTCGTTCTGTTTGTGTATTATATTATGCAACACGTGCACCGGCCACTCGGCGAACACAATAACAACTTGTGTTTCAATCGGCACTTGATGACAAGTGGCTCACAAGCGCTCCTTACATGGCTTATGTGTGACGCACTGACTTACGGTACCGTCCTTTACAAAGGTCAATCTGTTATCTTTAATTGCATTCGTAAACTTGTTGGTATCAATGGCATAAGTGAAACATCATTTTTTTAGTCATTAAAGTATGTATCTTTTAACGTATGTCTCTCATACTTATAAAAAACTTTTTTATAACATGCGTATAATATATGAAATTTTGTATCCATTCACATTTGATAAAAATGATCAATAACATTATCTGAGTTTTATTTTAAATGTCATAAAATAAATAGATACCAAGCAATACAATCGGTAGAATCGAATCTACAGACACGTTTTCAATTTCGGAACACATAAAACATTCGTTGTGCGCGCATTCGAAAACTAGCAATATATTTTTTATATTTAACACGTCACCAGGGCGGCGTAACATCGAACGATCTATTTCATGTCACATTACTGCGGTGTCATTCACCCCGCGGTCGCCGAGGGACCTTGCGCTACCCTTTGTTCACGGCACCGGAGAGAGATGATTGATTGGGGTCGACTTATAGTTGCGATATTTTTAATTTGAAACAGTATCAATGACGCACGGCTTTTTTTGGAAAACAATCATGTAATGAATATGATAGATATTCGGCACTTGATGCTCTCTGCCTACCCACAAACGGACGTGACGTGATCATATAAATGAATAATAATAATCATTAAATTAATTGGAAATATTCTTCGTAGATACATCATTTCCATTCAAAAGTAATTGAACAATAGCATAATTTCATAAGCTTTCGTCAAGTCGGAAAACCAAATCTAATCACGATTCGACATCGTCGCATATTGTTAATGGTCTATGTAAGCGGTCGGGCGGAATCACTATGAAGTTTTAAACAGCTAACGATTAATGAACTATTAGGAGGGCGGCTGTTAGACCCATATAGCTAAGTATTGCCGTATAATCGACATAGTTTTGATTCGATATAACGGTCGTTTCAAATCTCCACAAGGGATTCTATTTTTAATTGTGCTCGGTGAAAATGTAAATAGCGAATATATGTAATTACCTGTTATAGGTCTGCAAACGTATAATTACCACTGTTGGTACTCGGAGACTGCGAGGCTAGTAGGATACTAGTGAAGATGCTACCAGTGGGCATCGACAACAACGCTCAAACGAACTCACTCATTCCCAAATTGGATACACCGTTGTGGGAGTGGCGAGGCTTTGTCGTGGCGCCTTTGACATGCACAATGAGCTGCGCCGCGGGCGGGTGCAGTCGCCTGGAACGCAGGTACGCGGCCTGCGTTCCCACTGCCGCGACAACGGCCAGGCTGCAGGCGCGGCGCACCAGCTCGCAACATCCATAGAGACACGATCCGCGAAGTCACGTCCGTATTTCTTTATTGTGTAGACACTCCGCCAATAAGCGTTTGGCGAGCGTGGCTCTGACACTTCTCATTCTGAGAAGAAACCCACGTGAAGCAATGGAACGACAAAGCGATGATGAAAGCCTCTGTATTTCATTGCAAATATCGTTAACAATAATTTTGTGTACAATTTTTTTATTAAATAAATAATTGAAATAAAAAACTATCACAAGCTAAACAATTTAATATATGTGTTGTTTATTTAATAAAAAAGGATATAAAGTGTCACTGATAGTTAGAAATGATATAAGTAATATGGGGTACTTTTCCACTCTGTAGGTACGTATAGGAAATAAAAATCCCTTTGAACACATCTACGTTAATATGTTACATTGGAATAATAAAGAAAATAAATAATTACCGAATGATCGTTTCAGATCGGCTTCACATTCAGTGTGAGTCTACTTAAAATTACTTGATTACATTCGAAAATAGAATGTTAATTTGAAAAAGCCCGACGGTAAATAATTTCCCGTCAAAAGATTTGCTCGAGTAAGCCTTTGACCTCCCACCACCCCAAATGAGGCGGCGCGATATTAGCGACCCACTCTTATAATGAGAATATTGCTTCCAAAGGGAACGAGATCAAACAATTCCGTTTTACGCTGTTATACATAACAAATAGGGTAGACATTTAAAGAAATAACGTTTTGTGATGGAATTTCTTTAAAATATGTATACCTTCACGGCCACATATACATACATACACACAGTTATGTAATGAAACATACACACTAAATCACGTCCTTATAACGTTAATAGATAGTTCTATTTATTAAAAATGGATGTATAATAAAATCACTTTTTGTTCTTCGCATTACTTAATAAAGCTCTGTAGAAAGCAACTAAGTCCGCAGTTATGCCGCAAGTTTGGATACGAATTTATATAAACATTTATGCGAACTTTAATAAACAGTGTTTATACAGGTGAACGGCCCATTGAATGGACAGGGTGATTTATTTCAGACCGCGGCCGCTCCTTGCACTATTCAACGCTAACGACGATATAGTCGCAACTACATAAATGACCCGAGATTCTTAAAGGTATTTTTTAATTAGTTATCAAAGAGTCCGTCTGCCAAGCCGCACTAGAGTAGCGTCACATAATAAGGCTTAGCTTCTCTCATTGGAGAAGGGACTTGTGTATGATAGTGAAAAGATAAAGGGTTGGCAATTATGATAATAATCGAAGAACCAATGTCAAGCTATTTTACATCACACCAGTATTTCCCCGAAGAGCTAGGCAGAGGATTAACGAGCATATTACGATACGAATATAAGCCCCACCACGGAATAGAGGGCGAGACTGACGAGTGACTGTTTACGTTGATCGGAATCCTAATTAATTACGAAAATTAAGTTTTCATCAAACAATTACAATGTGATGAAACGACAAAATAAGCACAAATCTTACTCGTTTATATTAATCAACAATGAAACACGCGAATGTGAAGGCGAAACTCGTCAAGGTCCAAACCAAAATATATCTTTATTAGCTGCGTCGACAAAAGTTTTGATATCTGAGCATGTGCGAGTTTCTATTAAAACTCCAAGAGATCCGCATGCGAAATTCTCAACGACATCATGAAGATTGATGACACGAATGAATATCATTACTTGTATTTATTTTAAAATTTCCACCATCAATACAAGACTCACCAACTATTCCATAGTGAATCGTAAATATAATTGGTGAAACTTTGGGAGTGTACTACACTCCTCTACCTGTCTCTTCGGGGATTAAAGACGTGATGTTACGTTTTTACATTAATTTGATAATGACTAGTGCCCGTAATATAGTTATTATAAGTATTATTAATAAAATTGAATTGAGCCTGATAACACTAAACTACATGAAGCGATTGTTGAAAACACATTATAAATCCGATGTAATTATCGCGTAGATAAGACAAACTTCAATTTAAATTGCTCGTAATAATTAGTAACACATTGTAAATTATAATTATACACTGATCATTAATAATGAAGTAATGAGAAATATAAGGCTGTTCGCACACGATTTATTTTTTTCTAATGGACCGTTTGCTGTTGACCTTATTGGCCTCTACAGCTTTTCCGATTTTTGTGGCGAGCCCAAGTGGCTCCACCTGGAATTAAATGGGTGTGGGGAGGGTGAGAGTGAGGTCCAGCACAGCCTCCGTCTCCGCCCGACGAAAGAGAAGATAGGGGCTGTGCGACCGTACCCTCCCTCCTGTGACACTCTCACGCGATAATCGACAGTCTACTTCAGTGAGCCCATAAAAGTGGGGCGAATATTAAGAACTGTCTCAAAGTAAAAATTATAGCAACATTTATAATTTTACAATTACGCCAGATCCCTTACGGGGCAGACATAGAGCAACAAATGCCAAGTAATTGAATAACAACACCGCGGACAAAGAATACGAAGAAGAAAGAAAGAGAGCAGTTCTGTAAGAAACATAAAAGCAGGTAACATAAATTACTCTTCATATTGTATGTATCTAATATATACAACTATATGTCTATGAGTCCGTTATACATTAGCTTTCAGATATAACAAAGTTGCGCAACATGGCGGATGCATTATCTCACCCGCGAGTTATGACCATTTACGCAAACAGAGCTTCGCCTGACCTTTGCATCGACTGCAATACGGTGCGCGCCACCTGCAGTCTGCTCTATACTGCACGATGTAACTGTACAAGTTAGCTTTAGTACTGGAATACTAAATTTGACTGCCTCGTTGTTCGTGTTGGTTGCAATCGCGATGGCCGATCGAGATAATGCCGCTTCGAATCCTGGGTCGGGCACAATTGGATTTTTCTAACTTAGGTTTTTTAATAGTTGTGCCCGGACAATAGGCTCACCTCCTATTCCATGGTGGGATGTAAACGTAACTCGTAAACCGTGGGCGTGTACCTACTACACTCCTCTGTCTACCTCTTCAGGGATTACAGGCGTGTAGTTACATCAGATCTGTAGGGATAGAAATAATTGTTACTCGGTGCACTCTACCTACCACATACAGGACCTGGTGTGACTATATAATAACAAAAGTAATCATAAAAAACTTGTGACTTTCTGCTAGGAACACAAGCACACGGTAAGCGCGTTGAAATATAACCAACCACGAACGTTAGCAAACTTTCGCGATAGGATAACAGGAAGAAAAATGGAATTCGCGAGGCTTCGTTCTCCGTTGTCCCTAGTGAAATTTCCGGGGTCGATACACCCCTTTTACACTGTACCCTAGATACTTTGTTTAATATAATCGTACCTTAGACAATGGAAAGGGTGGCCGCGCTCACTCAGTGAAGCCCTTTTCACTGATTAAAACATCAGCAACGTAATTTTGTTTCTCTTATTACAATTTACAGAATGTATGTATAACACTTTCTTAATAACTATTAATATGTGGAAAATATTGACATAATTCTTTCAGTAGTGAGCTCGCATTACGAATTTTGGATCACGAAAATAAATTAGTTTAGTGACACACTTTAATCTCCCTATATTTTTGTCTGACCATACAGACAATGAGAATTTCATTTTATTCATAACAGCTCATAGTAGCTTCAAAACATGATAATATTCTCACCTGAGTGTTACGAATAGAAAAAATATGGATAGATTTAAATATTACTAATAAACAAATGTAACGTCAGGTGTGTAGTACACTTCCATGTTTCTTCATCTACCTGTTACTATAATTACGAATAAATAATATACATTACTCGTAGGTATATTGAATAAATTAATCAAACACGCACGTTCAACTCAACGAATCGTGATAGAAACGTGACTTTACTAATAAGTACGAATTATTAAACAAATAATTCATAGTAATATATAATAATTGATTATGATTAAACAATAGTTTAGCCTAAAAATGTATTATTGTGTAGGACTTTATCCACCTACAGCTGGCTTAATAATCAATAAGAATATAATCCACTTCATATATTCAAAGAAAAATTCAAATATAGTCGAAATTTATTATAATTTTAATTAAATGTAGATCCGCATTCGACATTATGCGGCACAATATGACATATATATACAGAAGCTGTAAGTTCAATGACCCGGTGGAGTACTCACTCGATACATCATCCGCGTGGAGGCACATAATCGACACAGTCGCGCACAATTTCACAAAAACTTTCTCGTGCCAGACTAAAAAGAATAACCGCTTGGCTAAGGCTCGGATCGAGGTGTACTGTGCCCATACGACTTACGTGGCGGTGTGCTCCCGGTTCGGTAGGGTTGCCACCATTTATTTAAATATTTTTTGTTACACCTTTATGCCAACGAACTTAAAGCCTAATGGCATTGTTCTCCTAATCGTGGCTAGTTGACAATAAAAGTAAGTTCATATATTTATTTAATGTCTGAAATGCTAAAATACTATTTCATTGTACTCAGAACATAGTACAACAATCTTAAATTTAATCACTTGTCACTAAAGGTTCTTGTTATTGATAACATATGTACACTAATGCATATATGAACATAGAAACATTCAACGTTGAAATGCACATTGAGTTACGTAATACCCACGACATAAGCAAATCCCGTGTGTGCGGCAACCCTAAAGTGTATTTATCTCAATCCGAGAGTAGCGCCGGAGGGCAAGAGTGCAACACGACCGGTCGGACCGGTCGCCCCTCGATCCCTCCCCGCTCTAGAACCGGTGTTCCTAGTCCGCTCCCTGAGCTGCCGGCTCGCCTTTTAACTAGATTAGGTACAACCTCCATATGCTCTCTGATTAGACTTGCGCTTACCGGCACGCTACAATATCGAATCGCCGTATCGATATTAACGCCATTTATCACGACGCAGTGGTCAATAAACCCGATACAGTCCAACAATAATAATGACTGATACTGCGATTATTATCCACGCATTATATCCGGAGTACTTAAAACTGATAAACATACGAAGACGGATAGAAAACTTCGACCCGTTCCAATTAACTTTCATCAACCCTTCTCGCCGGTCGCAATGACTGGGAGGAATTAGGTAATTAATATATGTACTTGAATGTTGACGTCGTTGAAAACTAGGCCGACGTAACGTAATCACATAAATTTCCAATACAAAAGTCAGAGAGAATTTGGCATTGTCATACATACTCTAACAGATTTTTTCAATGTTCGCGTAACAAATTTATCAGCTTAGAGTTGTTTACATTCCGCAATAAGCAACGAAATTGAGATAATTATGCAACAATGTCGTGAATGACATCAACCGTGGAGTTTTATTAAATCAAAACAAGAGATTACCATAACAATACAATGGAGCATTTAGAATGCGGCGGGCTATTATCTAAAATCGGGACGCAGCGGTTCCGTGACCACCAACCTCTCTCTTCCCCGCCTGAGTTTGCATCCACTTCGCTCGTGGTTTAGACTTGTTTAGTAAACACGTTTAGTGTTAAATAGTTTACTATTTAAGGCCAAACATATTTCGGGCTTTAATTTGTTGACTTGATTTCTCGTTGAAAGTTTAAATTTCAAGTAATGGCGACAAGAGGAACGATGTGAATGATGTTCAATGTAAAAGCAAGTTCATTGACGGTAAATTAAATGTACCTATATTGTTCAAAGTTAGCGTATACTTGTGTGGTTAGGTTAGTACATTGTCAGATGAGATTTATTCATTTAGCTGAAACATGCAGCTGGTGGGCGTCTGTGGGACGCGGACGCTACGAGCGCGGACCGCCTCTGCCTTGTTGCGTCTAGAACTATTTATCTCTGTATTTGGAGCGCTATTGCCTCACACGGAAACATATTCATCCGGCCGAGCAACAACACCGTGAAATACGCCACACACCGCCCATTAACCGTAACGTTTACGCAACCAATATAACAGATTACCTGAGAGAAGCGTTAATCTGATTTGATTGAATTATATCACACGAGTGAAACAAAGAAATGGTGCTGCTTGTTAATTTTGATTCAACAATTATTAAGAAAATAGCGCCACACAAAAGATTCCAATCAAGGTGTGAATGTTTATAAACAACGTCTCCTCGACCGCGGTCGCCTTATAATACTTAACAAAGGAACAATAACGACCAACAAAGAAGTTAGAAAAGAACAAAAGCAAACATCTAAGCGAGTCAAACGAGCTGTTTCCTTCCAAGGCGATGTAATAACAATAACAACATGGCCGACTTCATGCGTGCTTGCGTCGGCTGATGCGCGCAAACGATCTAATTCCGGACTCGAGTTTTGCGAACACATGTTTTTTATGTGCGGAATTACCACAGTCGTCATATTGGAATTAACGGTCGAGTAATCGGAATGTGGGAAATGGAGATGACGAGAGAGAGCGTTCTCATCGGGGTGTGGTTACCAGCAGTCACTTTGTATGCGTCGGAAGCGCCTACATAGTTGCACGCGCGTGCACAATATATATACATGTTTGTACCACACTAACATGTACGTAAAACGATCGTGTTCGCGCTGTTATATGCTAATTAGAATTCCGAGCTCTTATCACAGCTACACATTAGACGTAACTTGACGTGTGAAGATAACAGATAAATGCAATTGAAACGAAATCATAAAGTACTAGACGCTACTACATAAGTAAATATAATATGATGTTGTAAGTTAAACGGGCAATAAATCACAAGGAAGTGGACATTAAAGCAGAGTTAAATAGATTTCGACCACGTTAGCACCGCGGGTGCGTGTGTGTGCCACATTGTAAATGTCAGTGACCAATGCTAATGCTGAACGCAGTTGAATATGAATCATTTAAAATATGTACCGGCGGCGGCGGCGTCCGGCGATGCGCTCCACACCGGCCACAAATCACCAATATCACTTCACCACGTCACACGGTACATTCGGGTCCTCGGAGACATGTGACGTTTAGTGCGGTGAAAGGTAGGATGCGTTCCGTATACCGTTTGGAGTAACGAGTAACCGAGCGTAGTGATGCCGGCGCGGGAGAATGGCGCAAACTGGAGCCACGAGGGGAGCGCCCCGCGTCCGCACCCCTCCCCCGCCCGCACCGCGGCCCCCTCTCGCCCCGCGCGCCGAACGTCGCGGCCCGGCCACCAGACAGGCTTGCATAATTAATTAGACTTTACACTCCCAGTCACACACATTGCACCTTCCGCGCAACGCAAGGTCATCGTTTTTGTAACACAATGCTTTATGGCACACCATCAATATTAATTGCACCGATGAATCACGTTTGATAAATTATGCAGATAACCTAAACTCAATTGGTCATTATTTTCATAGGGGTGACAACTACAAGTACTTAATGGTGCCTGAAGAAATTAGCAATAAACTAATCGCTTTAAGCTTTAATTTTGTATTATCCATGACTACATGTAGATAACTTTCTGTTTAAAAATCAAAACCTGTACAAGATTTCAATCAACTCGTGCGATAACCAGTTGCGACGGCAGGTTTATTCAAATTTCATAATCGAACATGAAAACTAGCTGTCATCCAGGTCAGAACGAATATTAACCTTCAAACAAAACAAGAACAAAGTAAGTAGTGAGTGGCACGCTGAAACAGAACCTTCGTCCCCCCTGGGGGGAGAAGGGGAGGGGGTCGGGTTGGATACACGGGCGCACCAGACGAATCCCGGCATCCCGCACTTGTCGCGATCGATATCCGTATCCGCTGCAAGGGAACTCGTATTAACTAACTCTCGTGATAAAGGTGGAAAGTCGACCGATGTTGTTACAAACTTTACCGATTACACTTGCTCCGACAAACTCTCTCTCCCCCTCCCTCCACCCACCTCGTTTAAATGAATCAACAACTTCACGAGTGAATG
>DWDU01002639.1:0-12498 GCA_018245575.1 Jemadia suekentonmiller
TGGTCGTGTTGGTTGCAAGTGCGACTGCCGATCGGGAGGTCCTGGGTTCGATTCCCGGGTCGGGCACTACTAAAATTGTCTAATTTAGATTTTCTAGTAGTGGCTCGGAGTCTGGATACGTGCCCGATGCATGGCAACAGGCTCACCACCTATTCCGTAGTGGGACGTAAATGTAACAGGTGAAACGTGGGAGTGTTCTACACTCCTTTGCCTACCTCTTCGGGGATTACTGGCGTGAAATTACGTTTGCCTTTTTTAAACTACGTACCTTTACGGATCAGTGCGTAATATAGATTTAAAAAACATACACGTCTACTGGAATACACTAAGCAGACATTTCCCATAAGCTAGCATGGGACATGTTTGTAATCAGTCTGTGTAAGTGATGGTAAATGAGCGCGTGCAATTCAAAGCAAGGGTCTTTACGGCGCGGCGTGGGAGGCCTCCCTCCAGTCGCCCTGCCACGGGCGCCTCATACTTGAGACGCGCTCTTAAATGCTTCCACCCACCCAGACCCACGCTGTCTGCAAATGCACATTTACATGTCACATTTCTAATTCACTTCGTCATATCTGACTTCTTGTCTCTCCCGATTACTAAACGACTTCACCTGGTGCGTCCCGCTGAAGCACCCGGGGAAGAACACCGAGGGGGTTTTAGTTCGATAAAAGACCCACATAACCCGGTATCTTTCCCGGGTTGTTATAATGCAATAAGGAGTGAACCTATACACGGGGCACAAATCAAAATACCGAATAAATACTTTACTAGGGATTTCAAGTTAGAAAAAAAAATCAACCGATCCGGAAATCGAACCCAGTACTTTTCGATCAGCAGCCGTGCTTGCAGCCACATGACCAATGACACAGTGTAATGTTTAATTTGCTAAAAGTAGACACCACAAAAGGTGTACATTAACTGCCTCCATAAATCCAGTAGAAACAGTTACGGCGAGTATCGTTATATTCCCGGGCCTTATTACAACGCCCTTTATTATTATAATCCCGTTATTCACGTGAATAACGACCCATTGCCTCCGTTGGCTGGATTTATAGCTGTTATTTTTTAATATTTTTTTGTATAGACTTTTTAGAATATTACTTGTCGTTATAATACTACACTATATAGTGTAAGCGTATGGACATACACTTAACTTACAATTTCCATTAGCAAGGATTTCAGTCAAACCTCTCCTGAGAGTTTTTTGCCCATAATCTTCTTCCTGATCTTATCCAGACGGCTAAAGAGTGGACCTCACTGACTCTGTCTCCGTTTCCAGACACACATAACCTAGGGCTCTTCGAAGAAAGAGTAAAAAGGCTTTTTCCAGGCAAGCGTGTACCATCTTAGGGCGCACCAGCACGCACCATCAGGCGTCTAGCCTGCCATGATAAATATAACGATATTATCGTTCATTATTTATTAATAATAGTATTAATTGTTAATTGGTGTACATTCATTGTTCGAAATGTTTAATTCGTTTATTACTTCCAACATTTGATTTATTATTTTCGATAATTAATTTACACAACTGCAATTAGTTAACGAGACAGAGTTAGTAGTAAACGAGTCAAGGTAGTAAGCGAGACAGACAACAACTGACGTAAGGACATTCTTCTATCTTTGTTTTTATTGTTAGGTATATTTTATCAAGCTTTATTATTTCGTTTTAACTTGTAAATCGTTCGAGAGATACAGACCGAAAACCTGATTTCTATTGTTTCAAATAAAAATGTAAGAATACCGAAGACGTTCTCCATAAAGGACGAAATGTTATTATTGCACGCGTCGGTGCCTTCGACGTACCATCATGTGTAAATCAACTGTAATATTCATTTAAAAAAACAAGTCAGTGCAGTGTGGTGTTTTTTGAATATAAAATAACGAATTTTGAAATTAAAATTCTGCTTTAGGTTATCCACAAATTCAAATTTGGAACGGGAATTTAAGGTGAATGAATTAATAATACTATTTATAATATGCTATTCAATTGTTTAATCACTTTTAATGATAAATCTTTTGACATTATTCAAAAATGTGAATGAATTAATTCAAATAGTATAAAATTTAATCCCTTAATCATCATCTTTGTTAAAAAAGGGAGGACTTTATGCTAAATACCATTTTCTAACAGTTCACCTAGGTGATGCTGCAAATTTGTGATAGATACGTCCTTATCACCATCCCCATTATTATTATCATCACTTCAACCCATTAAATGATCTTAACTCATGTGCGAAATCCCCCTCAGCGTTCTCGTTATTGAAATAAGTAGATGAGCTGTGTGCGTTTAAAATTATTATACGTTTTATTAGCTATACATATTAAACGTAACATCACGCCTGTAATCCCTGAAGAGGTAGGCAGAGGATTGCAGAACACTCCCATGTTCCACCAGTTAAATTTACATCCCACTATGGAATAGGTGGTGAGCCTCTAGCCATGCACCGGGCACAAATCCAATCTAGGAGCCACTACTAGAAAATCTAAATTAGAAAAATTCTATAGTGCCCGACCCGGAAATCGAACCCAGGACCTCTTGTCGGCAGTTACGCTTGCATCCAACATGATCAACGAGGCAAGCAGCTATATTTATTAGTCAATTGTAATAATGTTTAACTTTACAATATATGTATGTTATTCATTACATTTATACATCAGAATGAGATAATAATACGAGATAAATATGTAATTGAATAAAATTAAATACGTGATCACCATTATACAGCACACGAATTATTTAACATTATAAAAACGTTTCTGTTTTACACCAAAAAAGCAACAGAAGATAAACCACAATCAAATATTCAAAATCGTTAATATACTGTCGTTTGCAGCGTTCGTTTTTTAAAAAATTACGGACCCTTGTGGTTTTTTTCTTCGTCGTCGTACAAGGAAAAACATACCTACAAGATATAAACACTAATCGTGTATTTCTGAGTTGCAGCTGGCATTTAAATTCGTCAATTTTTATTTGCAATGTGATCTGTTAAATATATTATATTGTTTGCTATATGATCTATATGATGGACCCCAGGGAGTCACTAAGAAACACATTTAAAGTCAGTAATATACTTACGCTACACTCACAATATATTTATGGTAACCTTATGTATATTCACAAAAATGTTAGTATATTTAAGAAGAATAGTGATCACCATCAATTAAATTTAAGATATAAAAATAAACTTGCAGTGCTCGCTATTAGGCTTCATAAAGTATCTAACTCGTTTGTAGGTCGAGGTATACGCTTTTATAGCAAACTACCAAATGAGGCGGTAAATTTGTCAGTCTGCAAGTTCAAAAAATTCGTTAAGGCTCGATTGTACCAAACAGCCTATTACTCAATTGCAGATTATGTGCAAGACGTAGATGTTTGGAATGAGTTGCTGTAGTTCTAACGCAAAAAATTATAATTTATATATTTTAAAATAAGTGCTTATTTTAAGAGATGCAGTAGCACACCTGTGGAGTTTCTTTCGCCGCTTCTTCTCCATAGCGAATATCATTTTGACGTGCAAAAAGTGTTGTAATGAACCAATTTTGAATAAATGAAATTTGACTTTGACTTTGACTTTTATCATTTTTACAATGTCACACTGAATTCTTTTAATATTAAAAAAGAACCTATTAATGCCGTTAAAAATTGATATAACTTCAATGTAACGTAACTTTTGTAAACAGGACTTAAGATATGTGTTTTAAATGCCAATTCCTCTTTTAAATGAGGGACTAAAATGCACTACTGGAAGTCGTTTTTTTTCCAATTTAATTTGTGTCGATTAAACGTTACAAAGAAAACGCCTACAATATATCTATTTTCGTATCACACTATTCACTAGAGTTTCTGAACAGAGAATGTACAAGACATCGCCTGACACTAGCATAGAGCACGCATCGGCGAAACGTAAATCGAAACAAATACAAGAAGCGTCTTGTGTCGATTGAACTTGTTACAGGAAATATTGTATCATAAGAATATAACAAAAGAAAACATGTGTTCGCATTTTCACGCTGCGATTTGCTACACTACCTGTAATATCGCAGTGTGTGCATATTACAAAAGTGCCGTGATATCACATTGCTATTTCGCGTAATTTGCAGTGTTACATCGTCTTCGTTGAATTTGTGCAGTGCATATTGACTCTTTATTTTTTCCGTTGCTCAATTAATATAATTGATTGTGAATACGTGCACAACAAAGCCTCGAATTTAAATATACATATGTATACGTTTTTCGTGACTCGATTCTAAAACATGCACTGATCATTTGAATACCTTGGTTTTGTGTGTTGCGTCATACATTTTTTTTTATAAATAAATCTTTACATTCTTTCTTTTTCTCTTCTTATCCTTTTGATTTAAAGGCAAAAGTAACTGTCTTGAGACGGATGTCGGTTTAACAGAGGTTCCGTGATATCAACTTCAAAGACGCCAACGACGAATGAGGAGTTGCTTAGGGAATACCAATCTTCAATTATTAATTTACAAAGCCAATTTGGCATGCCACCATTAAATATGTAATACATATTATTTATCTTACTGTTGTATTGTCTTATGTCGATGTAGCTCGTGGAACCCGATATGAGGTATTTCGATTCAATAGCTAAGGCTTTGCCTCTGACAACACTACTCTGTGATATTTATGCTTCTAAGACATACATTCAACACTTAAGTCGAGGTGGCGTCAATTCGGCTCTTTATTTAATTTATGTTTTAAAATATTGTAAAACCGAGTACCAAGTTTGCTTTTAAATTTGATATAATACACTCGTTTGATATAACACAATCACGCCCCACGTTGGGTTTATATTACAGAATTGAATATGAGTTCGGATTTAGTTTCAATTTAGACTTGTAATATTTTAAATTTTTGCTGAATATTGTAGTGTATTAATGAATATTAATTTAATTGTATGAACAGTATTATATTTTGAAATATGAACAGTAGATTTTTTTTCAGTATCGCAACAGTAAAATGGATGTAAACTCAGCGGCGTGTGGTCTGGTTATTTAAAGACGTTTGGTGTGTACGAGTATGGCCGAACGATTCGTAATTGCCGCCGGGGCCAAAGGGTAATTAAATTACAAAACGGTACCAATTACGAAGAACGCTAGTCTCGCTGGCCCGCCATTACGCATTGGCGAGTGTTTCATCAAAAAACAACTCTTTTCAGTATAGCATTAAACTGTTTAAGTTATTGACAAATGTACAGAAATATATCTTTCTAAGGTCAGTTTTATTCAGATGTAGAAATTGGGTGAACAAACAATTTTCATCATTACAATCAAAGAAGATTGTTTGCATGTATTTGCTAAGTTATGATTAAAGTATGGAAAATTAAAATCATGGCTGTATCCCTCCGAAGAGGTAAGCAGAGGAGAGTGGTACACAGCCAGGTTTCACCAGTTACACTATCTAAAAGTACATTGCAGCGTTTCAGGACATAGAAATGTAATTAGCGGCATAATGATTCTGTTTAAAACACATTCAACGCGGGACAAAGGACAGAGCGGGGTATTTACTACTGTATTATAACTTTTGAGGTTTGTGTTCAAATTAATATTGTAGCGTACCTAGCTGTGTGCGCTGTAAACGCAATATTACTCCGCAAATGAGATCTTAAATAGAAATTTCAACAACCTTGTAATTACATCCATAATGAAACATACATGTGCTTTATTTGTACCATGGAATGGTAATGTTCTGTGCTAAGGGATACAGGCGTGATGTTACATTATTATTGGATTACATTATGTTTGTCTTAGTCCAATGTACGGTCGGAAATTAAGTCCCAAATGTAGACCATAAAAAACGTTCACGGTAGACCAACACATGCAGTGACATCCTTAATAGCCCGTTTAGTGTGTATAAAGTATGCTCTCTATCATTTTAATCAATTTTCCTACTACCATCACATATTTATTCCAGTGCTATCAACTCCATGCTAGCTAATGAACTATGTTAGAACAGACATTGTTTCTTCCGCTGGAAATTTTCTCTACGACACTCGGGCTTGTAGTAGTGTCGCTAGTTTAGTTACAACTATGAATATTGAACAGTAGCTCAACCATCTTCGTGAACCGCTTCATAGTTTCACTTATGAACACGAGCTCCTCACTGGAAAGTGAGCTCCGAAGATTACACGTACCTACGATACACATCGTTAACGAGAATTGTAACACATGTGGGTCTCCTGACGTATTTTTCAGAGGAACTCAAAGGCGCGTACGCTTAAGTCGCTTTCCTTTACGTCGCCTTGAAACGATTTATATTTTATATCAAAGGAAGTGATGATTACATGGAATATGACAAAAAATAAAAAAATCTGTAAAAGGAAATGGCATGAAGGAGAATTTTTCCTAACAGATGTTAGAAGATCAAACGATTTGGTTCATGTTGCATAACGATACATACTGTTTTGTTGTAACTTTTTTTACGTTTTACAAACAGCGCGGGGTACGTATGTGGCGTAGTGCGCGAGGCGATGCTCTGCGGTCCGCAGCCCAGATGCATGACGGGGTGAATATGGGCATAACCTCTATGTCCAGCAGTGGACTGCAAAAGTCTGGTGATGATGATGATATAAATAACAACGGGGCTCCAAACAGAGCAGAACCTGTCGTGTGAATCACCAATATCGTCTATTATCACCATATTTCTGTCGTATACATTATACATATTATAGACACATATAATTAACAGATTTTAGGAATTTTAAATACATGCATTTTTATATTAAAAGTAAGTAGTAATAAAAAATTTCTTGTATTTGTGTAAAATTGAAAATACATTATATTTGTGATCAGATTGCCTCGTTGGCCGAGTGCTGGCGCGGCTACAATAGACGGCAATAATCATAGTATTGTCAAGATAAATTATTTATAGGCTATTCTTTTCGCTGTTAAGTTTCGCTTGATTTCACAAGTACGGGATACAAACAGGTAAAAAATACAACATCACGCCAGTAGTTCCCAAAGCGGTCGGCGGAAGAGTGTAGTATACGTCGACATTTTACCAGTTACTTATACGTCCCGCTATGGAATAGGTGGTGAGCCTATTGCCAGACACTGGACAATTTCAGACTCCCAGCCACTACTAGAAAATCCAAATGAGAAAAATCTGATACTGCCCGACCCCCGATTTGAATGCAAGACCTCCGGATCGTCAGGCGTGCTTGCAATCTAGACAACCAACAAAGTAGTAGGTATATATTTATATGTACATATCACGACTATACCACGACGAAAATAATGGAAGCTTGGGGTAGGTAGGTAAAAGGTAACTACTTTTTGATAGCAAATCTAAAATAAATATTTTAAAAATTTAATGTTCTGATTTGTGCCACCCTTGTTCCTTAAAGGAATAAAAATATCCGACGACCTATTTTCTCACCAAATATACGCAAAAAAATCATACAAATAGGTCAAGCCTTTTCGGAGGAGTTCAGCCACTAATACAGATTTTTACATAATAGATTAGCTGACCCGGAGAACTCCGTACCGCCTTTTCAAGGTTTTCTTTTTCCTTTTTTCCAAAAATTTCCCCAAACAATTCTGTACAAGGATGCCAAAGATCTCAAAAGTGCGTGCGTCTTCCCAAAAAATTGGCGCCATAAATTGTATTCGTGTTTAATAATAATAACAGTATACTACACTACTCTGCCTACCTCTTCTGAGATTGCAGGCTTGTTATTACGTTTACTTATAATGCCCTTCATTGGCTTAGTGCAGTTCGTCTATTTTTTATATGATTGATACTATCATTTTCTTTAAGCAAATGATAATTTGTATTTATGGGGAATGTATTTATGGAGATTCGTATTTATGTACCTAAGTTATGTTTATGTGGAGTTGAATTCATGCTAGTTGTTTGTTATTATGGGGGTTTGTATTTATCGAATGAAAAACTCCATTGACATTTCATCTCTCGACTGAATTATTTTTTTTAATCTCATTACTATAGCAAATGCCCAACTCAATTTTCATCTCCTTTCTGCACCACATCCCACCGTACATGACGTACTGTTACAGCTCTCCAGTCTTCTGCTCTCTTATCTCCTCTATTCTTTTTGAAATCGAATTCTTATTAACACATGAAAATAAGAATTGAACAATGTCAACGTGTTTTGTAAAAGAGTGATTATTTCTCTATTAAAATCAGTGACCTTGCAGGTGAAGACGATGAGTAATAATTAATAAACATGTTGGAGGACTACGCGGATTTTTTAACAGTGCTCAAACATATTTTAGGTGACTGACAGAAACTTGAGTGAAAGAACTTCAAAGCAAATTATTAGGTCCTTTGTTACAAAATATGCATTCCAAAGACTTTTTATGTAAATAACATCACTTTTTAATATTCAACATTAATTACAGTCAATCATTATCAATATCAGCATTAAATTAAACTGAAGATTTACTTGATACAGATCATAGTTTCGTCACCTTGTGTAATATTGCAACACCCCCAGTTACTATGAACACAACTCTTAAAGACATGCGGGGATGTATAAAACACGTCCCCATAAGATGGGCCTGCAGGCGAGCGCCGCTGGCTGGGTCTACAGAAGTAGTTTAGATCCCTGTATCCCAGCCACCCAAGGCGGTAGAGGGCACACCGTGGGCTTTTGGCCGGTACGAGTCCGGCATAACCATCAGCGTTACCCCCGTGGCGCAGTGGTATCCATGACGTATTTCCCCACAATAAAAAAAACATCTTAAAAAAGCACCGAACAATGTACGGGTACAAATCCAACCGCGACACCCAAGAACTTGTCGCTAAACCGATCAAAACATAAAACGCAGTTGTCTCTCACAATTTATTTGCTGATATATTTCCGCAATAACGATTTGCATAATCTGCGTATGTAGCAGGATTGAGTTAGGCTTATCTGGGGTGCGCAGAGTGAGCCTGGCAACGACTGCTATCATGTCGCCTCAGATGTGTTGATGCGGCGAGAGGGCGCGCGACGACCATGCGGCCGTTTGGCGCCGCCCTGCACCGATAACCCCGGGAACGTTGACCCCTTCACATTTGTGTTTACTAAACGCATCACTCTCATGCACTGTACGGCATTTAATGCATGTCTCCTGCGTTCACTAAAGCGGCCCGATAATGAAGACCGGTCAAATTGCGATCAAGTCAGAAATGCCATTGTTAATGGCACGCCGTTAAATCTGTAACTTACCTACCGGTTGAGGCAAAATTTTGGTTCAGCGTTATTTATACAATGATTGTATATTCTATCACGATATCTTACTTAAGGTAAGCTACGTTCAATTATACATTCAAGCTATCTAGCTGACAAACAAATTGTATGAGGTATAATACACATAAAATTACCTTTGACGTACACCCTACAAAGCTTTCGTTCGAATTTCCTATAACAATATGTTTATCCTTTTTTGCATTAGGTACTACTTTCTAGTAATTTTACATCTTCACAATAATGTCTTTCTATAAGATAACAAGGTTATCTAAAAATTTGTTTATACGTGATTTGACTTTGACGATTTTAGGGCCAAAGTCAAAAAGTATCACGTCGATTACTGTTTGCTGAACAAATTGACTGTATGTAGGTTACTCTGTCTATACTATGATTTGGAATGCATGACCAATGTATCTTTTTCTACCGCTAGCCAGCAATACCGGTATTTTCTAGTTTGAAAACTTTAGTAGGCAGGTATACACTAAAATACTAAGTACTCGTAACACTAACATGATCGTGGCTAAAATCAACTCATCTGCAATCAATTTTGGTATTATTTTAATAAAAAAAAGTAACGAAGCTTTATCACCATCGTAAACATTTCTGTCATTTATTTCTATTGTTTTTTAATGGTTTAGTACTGATAAATAAATATAAATAAATATCTTGGGACATCTCCACACACGGCCATCTGATCCCAAACTAAGCGTCAAGAGAGCTTGTGTTATGGTAACCAGATAGCTGATAAACTACATATATACATATAAATATATACTTAAATAGAAAGTTTTATTACACCCAGACACAGAACAAATACTTGCGCTCATCACACAAATTACAGGCCTAATAGTAGGCCTTTACACATGAAATATTTAAAATATAGGAAAGTACCGGCTTAAGTCATCTGTTATTTCGGGATGGTTCAACATGTTTCGCCTTCTGCCAAGTTCTTTCTTTCCTAGCCCTGGGTTCCAGTCGATGGCAGAGAGGACGTAGCCAAAAGAGAACATCTGGTATTAAACTGAATAATGCACGCATATCGTGTTCAGATACAAATGTTTAATAATGGAGAGAAATGGTTTACGGCATATGAACATACAGATAATAATTGCGGTATGGTAACCAGACGGCTGATAATCTACATATATACATACATATAAATATATACTTAAATAGATATTTTTATTACACCCAGGCACAGAACAAATACTTGCGCTCATCGCACTAATATTTATTCTGGGCGGAAATCGAACCCATGACCCCCGGCGCAACTGTCAGGTTCACTAACCATTGCACCAACGGGTCAGTCGAATAGAATTAGTAATCTAGTCAAATTCTTATTCACGTGCCATGAAGTTGCCTGCCTCATTTGTCGTGATATTTGCTAACGCGACTGCCGAACGACAGGTCCTGGGTTCAAATCCCGGGTGGGCACGATTAAATTTTTCTAATTTAGATTTTCTAGTAGTGGCTCGGAGTCTAGAGATATGCCTGGTATGTGACAATAGGCTCACTACCTATTCCATAGTGGGACATCAACGTAACTGGTGAAACGTGGGAGTGTACTACACTCCGCTGCCTATCTTTTAGGGGATTACAGGCATGATGTCGCATCCTATGAAGCGGACGGATAAAGACTAGAAAATAAATTAAACAGTCTATACATATGTTATAATGCTGGCTTTTACAGTTCTCAACTCGTACAACTCTGAATTACATATGACAATAATGAATTGGCACTTTCTACTAGACAAACGAGCTACACGCTATGCTAGATGTTGCGTTCGAAATTTAAATGCCATTTGTTCAAAATTGCTTCATTAGAACACTTTTTGTACGTCAAAATGAAACTATCACCGCTTCGGAAAATGCCTCGCTATGGAGAAGAAGCGGCGAAAGAAACTCCATGCGGTCAGGGTATGTAGCTGTGCTTAGGCAAGCCGCGTCAACATGAGATTTAAATGTAATACTAACTTATTGTTATAAAAAGTATGAAAATTAAATGACAAGAATGGTTCTTGTGCATTTGGTATTCAATAGCGACATAATGAATCATTATTATTATCCTTTTTATATCACCACGCCAGGTTGTTTCGTGGTAGGCAGAGAGTACCAAGTGCCAAATATATCTGTACTTCCAACCTTAACATGCTTTCACATTTAACATTTCAATTGTACTCAAGTAGGTTTCGAATATTTCCGACTCCCATAATAGCCATGTATTTGTATGTATTTGATGTATGTGTGAATGAATTATTACAGTAACAGTGTGTGACTGCACAATGTACAATTAATAAAACTGTTTGGATATTAAAAAAAGGTAGTATAATTCATTAATATTACCGACCATGAACTGAATTCACCGATCGTAAATAGGTAGGTATCTACTCGTTGGTAAAGGTAGCTTAGGCGAAATTTTGACAAAATCACCATATCATTTATACAGCTGTTTAAAATAATTCCATTGTTTCATTTCTTCGCAGTATTCATCCATTAGTCTGTATTGTTGTCTATAGAAATACGTTTCAAAGCATTGTTTGTACAATTGAGCTTAGCGATGTTCTGTTAACTGCCGAAAATTGTCATAAGTGAATATTTGAAAATTTTTCGTCTAACAGTAGGAGGCGGTTCTGGGTTTTTTAAAAAAAGCAAAAAAATTAATGAAAAATATGAACTCACTATAACGTGATTGATTTTAAAACAATAGTGCAATGGAAATTAAAAAACAGTTGCGTATATTGTTTCTACACCTTTCTAAAAGGACGATATAATGTACAATTATTGTTATTTTGAGTCGATGTCAGCCTAGGAAATATATAATAACAATGGATACGTACACCGACCAAGTGTGTTACGAATATTCGCTTCCGCATCCGTAAATGCGGAATATTCGCATTACTTCAGACATCTGCATCCGCATTCACATCCATATCAATCAATGCGGAGTTTTTACGGATGCAGATTCACATCAACAAGTAACTACATGTAAAGAAAGTAGGCGGAGCCAGAGTGGCACGTGCTTCGCGTTTGTTTTGGTAATTGCTATGCTAACTTCATTCGGTAACTAACGAATAGGAAGACGGACATTGGTAACAAGTTCCTACAGGTTTTGTTTGTTGTGTTTTTTCTTATTGTCAATAAATTTATAATAACAGTGAGTGTTTACGTTGTACTTCATAGTTTTTTGCGTGTTTAATGAATAAGTTGATTTAAATATTAAATAAAATGTCGCCACGAGCGACGAGTCGAGCGAAGATGAAGGTGAAGGAGAACCAGATACCAGTAG
>DWDU01002640.1:0-12496 GCA_018245575.1 Jemadia suekentonmiller
ATTTCTATTTTTTTTATATTTACTTTACATTATTTTTACATTCTTTGACAAATTTATACTACTTTTCGTTGTCGTCGTAATGAAAAACGAAACATTTAAAATATCGTCTTGAACTTTAGACGTTGCGCACTTTGTATAATCTGATTTGAATAAATAAAATTTAAACTTGAATTAAGCTAACAAAGTTTGCTATTCACAATTTTTAAACGGTAAGTGGCGTCAAACAAACGCCGAGAGTTAGTCGCTCGCCAATAAACCAGGGCAGGCAGATAGCGGCTGTCAGAATCAGAACAGACAATTTGGAACGAACACAAAAAAAATCTAGTCAGCGAGTCCTGTGTGCATAGATTTTTGCTTTATTTTCACTGCGCTTTCTCTTATCGGGACATGGACTTATTGATTCGAGGAATACATGTTGATTTCGCTTGGAGTTAAATTTAACGAGATATTCCGTAACGTCTATTAAGAGAGCACAAATGTCGTGATGGATTATAGATGATTATGTGTCCTGCACCACTTAGTCGTGATACTGACTATGTTCAGTAAACGTAACATCACGGCTGTATTTCCCCGAAGAGGTAGGTTCAATCACATTTGATCAGGTACGTTATATGTTGCACCATGGATTACGGGGTGGGCGCATTGCCATACACTGGACAGAAATCCAGACGTCGAGCTACTAATGAGAGTTCACGTCAGAGACCCAAAAATATCTGATTCGGGAATCGAACCCAAGACCTCGCGATCAGCAGTCTCGTTTGCAACCACTCATCGTTTCCAACCGCAGTCAAAAAAATACTGTTTTTAACTATGATAAGCAACTTTGATTCCAAATAATAAACATGAGCATTTAAGAGTTCTTTTAAAATGTACTAAGTATTGAATAAAATCGGTATTCCAGAATGTTCGAAAGTTCGCCGCTAAGCCTCTCCGGTACTGAAGTTAGGCGCCAACTTGGAACCCCGCACTAAACTTTTTGAATTTTAAGTATTTTATTTTTAAAATCACGTCGAAACTTAAACGCGAGAGGATTTGGTGGGATTTGGTCCATTGCTGTTTAGTTTGAGAACATTCTGAAGCTTCGATACTGAATAAGTTTGAAGTATATATTAGCCCGAGTCAAATACACTTAAAGGATATCTTGTGAAACTGTTTACTATGAGTGACTTTACTATGAGTGGCTGTTATCGCAAACACTATGTAATTTCATATCATCATAATTAATATACTCAGAAATTCCTACAGAAGCTACTTGATGCATGTTAAGTACTTACATGTTTTAAAATATATTTTTCTCTTACAATTTCTGATTAACCAAGCCTGAAATGCGATTACTAGTAGCTCTTACTTTATCCACATAGTATGTTTAGTAATTTCTTAATTCAATATAGTAGTTTGACAGTTGATATTTTAAACCCCAAAAAAAATATTTTTAAGCAGTAATTAAAATCGAAATTCATTGGCAGCCCGCATTCGAAAATGCCTATAAATTATGTTTTGCGTAAATCGAAGTGGAATTTCGGTACAAAAACTTTATAGAGAAATTTCTACCATTTTTCGGTCGCCGGGTTGCCAGAGCTTTTCCATTGTTCCTGTTTTTTTATTTAGTGCGATCAAACCATGTGAGACTGTTGAACTAATATCAAGTGTATTTTTTTAACACAACCTCATACCCGTTCAGAATATTTATTATTTGTCATAGCCTAACTGGTTTAGGATTCAATAACCTTTAATATAAACCCAAATACAACACTTTATAAAATGGAGATTTAAAAAAGTTTTGCATTATTATTTGTTGGACAGAGATCTGCGATACTGTATCAGGAAAATTCTCGAATGTTCTCGAACATTGTGTAGCATCATCGCAACGTAACATTACGCATCATAGAAACCGTGGTTACATTACATTATTAATCTAACAGAAATTGTAAGCTTACCAACATAACGTTACACTATCTAGAAATCGTGGTTACATTACACAGTGTAACACGAAGACATCTTGACACAAAAAAACACCATACAAACTACCGTACAAAGACAACAACACGAAACAACAGGGCGGTTTACGTTTCATGTAAATAAATCATCAATCGAAGTGTAAACACGGGCGCGTGCGGGCTCCAGAACAGTTCTTGTTCCAGTTTAGGGGTTTTGACATGGAAATAGAGTTGTCCGTGCCGATGCAAATCGCTGAATAATCCGCTTATTGAAATGCCATCACAATGAGTCCGTCTGCTGTTGATGCGACACGACAGTTGTGCTCCATCGATCCGTTTTGTTTCTCGTTCGGTGTTCCAGCACGAGTGCCTCGCCGCTCGTGGTCTTCAGTTCTACATAATATGTACATGTTCGCCGATGTAACTTGTGATTAAGAACAAAAGCTGTTTTTGTTTAGCTATAAAAATATTTTATAATCCATCATGATTGTTATTACTTACATGAGAACATATTTATATAAATAATACATCGTCATTCTGTAAAAGGTTTGTATTTTTTTTCACATTTCATTTACTTTATAAAATGCATTAGATATGTATATTCGAATACATTTTGGTAAACATTTTACGGACAAAGAAAGTCGACACGAAATCCAAAGAACAGATTTAAACTTAATAATAACAGTAAATAATTAATCGAATAATTATCGATTGTACACATAAAATTTAAAGTGTAACCCCAATTGTGTAATTTGACGTCCGAACATTTGGTAGCCTCGATCGTATATCGTAGCACCCTATTAACACAAACAAATCAGAAGTTATGAAGAGCCATCGGCCCTTAATAAGTACTGTTTGAACGTAGACGCCCAACGACTATGTGTCTGTGTTCATATTCGGAGACTTCTGTTGTTAATAAAATATTATACGACTCAATATATTAATATTAACAAAAATTATCTAATTGGACGGTCTCGTTGCTCGAGTGGTTGCCAACGCTACGGCTGATCGACAGGTCCTGGGTTCGATTCGCAGGTCGGGTACTATGCAATTGCTTGTATGGGCTTGGAGTCTGGACCTGTAATCGGTGTATGGCAATCAGCACGCCCCCTATTCCATAGTGGGACATAAATGTAGCTAGTAAAACGTGCTAGTGGGCTACATTCCTCTGCCCACCTCTTTGGGGATTATGGACGTGATTTCCTACATACATACCTGCGTACATTCCTGGAACGAGAAATCTAATATTTATTGTGATGAATATACTGCAACATAAACTGTAATTTGTCTATGATATTGGGCACCACGTTAGGAACAGGAGCATTGCAAAACTTCTCCCGTAAAATTAGATATAACCTTAGGAAGATCATTCAAAGTTGTAAGAGGAATTTATGTTTTATGAGGAAAAATCGCGCCACAACCGCACCGGCATACTTAATGTTACCGCCATTTTTGCACTCATTTTTTACATAAATTACATAATAAACTGAAATATCGAACCGAAAGTTTCCTTGGATTACTTAATTAAAATAAAAAAGAAAACAGAAACAAACTTGAATTCAAAGCGCACAATAGTCCTTACCTTGTTTTATTAACAGCTTCTTACAACAAAAAATTAAAATGTATAGATAAATAATC
The DNA here is from genome assembly GCA_018245575.1 of Jemadia suekentonmiller. Taxonomy (NCBI): domain Eukaryota; kingdom Metazoa; phylum Arthropoda; class Insecta; order Lepidoptera; family Hesperiidae; genus Jemadia; species Jemadia suekentonmiller. The sequence continues at coordinate 3,576 of DWDU01002640.1, forward strand.
TATAAAGATCAATAAACAATAAAAACTCGTTAAGAGGATATTAAAAATCATAGACAATAAAAAACGCTTATTAATGTTGGTCATAAAATTTGAAGTATGAAACAATTTCACCAATAAAGAGTATGTTCATTTCAAAACCAAATTTAATTTGTATAAATTCCGGATAACCAATGCATAGCAATACTTGAAATTCTCCACATTACTCTCGTCACTGCAAATACATCGGACTCATTAATTTCATGGACGACAACATACGTATACCTATATATTTTGTAAATTTATATTTACACGACAGCAATTTTAAATGTAATTTAACAGCCTGACTTGCAGTACTTGGCTTACTATATATATAAGCGTTAATCACAAAATTATTATTAAATAATTTAGATAAATTAACGAACATCACACAGAACGATTAACATAAGCCTTTATTCTTTCCAATAGTGATTAATAACAACGAATGTCAACATTTGCAATACGACTTCCGTAGGTCTAGAGTTCAAAAGGTTAAGTCCTGCATGCGCATCGTATGTTTACTAAATTTACATTTAAAAAATAAATATGTAGTGCTTTAAAGATGAGGGGAATCATTGTAAGAAGAGACCTAAAGATTGTGGTGTGTGTTAACCCGCAAATGCCACTGTGGGGTCGACCACGACTTTAACCCTTCTGAAAGCAATCCTCTAACCCATTCTGAGAGCAAATTCGTCTCGATCAGTTGATCGATGAAAGAGTCGATAATTATAATCATCACGATAATTTGTGCAATATATGACTATTTTTTCTTTTACCTACAAGAGTGTCTTAATAAAGTCTGTCCGCTGACCGACACTGGAGCAGCATGGCGCAATATTTTCCAAAGTTAAATTCGGTTGTTGCAATATTGAAAAGGACTGCAGTCATACTTAGTCTTGTTTAATGCTTGGGATCGAATAAAGTTTTCGAAAGATATTTATGTTCAGGAAAATTGTATCTGTTAAACCGTACACAACGTATGAAGAATGCAATAAAGCTTTCTATTACTATTCGCTCACAGTAGGAACGTCTTCTCAGTACTAACTCTGTGCAACTATGGTTCCACGATGATGTGCTCTGATTTGGTCATTGTTCATATCCGATGTAATGTCTACTGATTATTGTGACAACGTATTGAACATTAAAAAGTTTAATGAAATTTTCATTAATTAGGGATATTCTATCTGCCAATTGGTCTATGGTTAACCAATGTGATATGTGTTATCGTCGCTAGATGGCGTACTGGTTCGCTGGCAACGTCACGTGACATATAACCGGTATTAATACCATTCTTGTCCTCGCCAAATGGCGTACTGTCTGCGGATGACGTCACGTGACGTGGTCAGTGCAGCCGGTACTTGTGCTAGTAGCCTTCTGGGTGGGGCCACGTCGAGTCAACGGCACTCTCGTACGAAGCTCCGTGCAGTGCAGACGCATTATCTAGTAGTCACTATTGATAAAGTGTGCAATATTTGGCAAATTGAGAAAATAACAACACCTGGACAGGCATTCCTCGCCATTACGACCTAAATGTGATAAACAATTGTTTCATGGGTAAAGTATACAATCACTAGTGACAGCCACCAAGTACCATCTATAAAACAGTGGAAAATATTTATAACATACCCACTCTGCAACATATCTGTGAGCTTGGTTTCCAAAGTATGCAATAAACCGCTCTTCCAGGCATCCGCGATATTCCACAATTATTATAGGCTAAAACCATAGATCGAGTAACGTTCAGAAGTACTGTGATATAAAAATCACATTAAAATATATTGACTGCCCCATTGGACGTGTTGGTTGCGTGACTGCCGATTGAGAGGTCCTGGGTTGGTTCAAATCCCGCGTTGGGCACTATTCGGTGTTTTTAATTAGATTTTCTAGTAGCGGCTCGGACTTTGGAAATGGAAAAACTAAGGAAATATTTATACTTTGAACTTGAAATTACAGTTTTAAAACATTTGAGTACGTTTTAATGTCAAATTAAAGTAAACTTCATACAACGTTTAAGCTTTTATTTTGCTTTGGTCTAAGATCGATTAAATTAGCTATTGCCATTTTTATATGTAGGCATAAACAATGAAAGGAATTGCAATGAAACATGTTTATTCATTACTAATAACATTTTTTGGGCAAATAGGGAAATTGCAAATAAAACCAGCATAATATTTTGAAACAAAGCTAATTCAAATGGGCCGTGACATTTCTATGGGTTACTAATTCTATAATAATATTTCCCACATAGTTCGCGAGATATCGTCAACTATTTTAGCGTTGCGTGCCGTAATCGACTCGTGCACAACGCGCGATGGAATGGAAACTCAATATACCTTTAGTTTGACGAAGATTAAATTGACTTTACTATGTAGCCAGTGTCAACCGCACTAGGCCAGTATGGCAGACAATGGCCATAACCCTTTCAAAGAAAAGGAATATGGCTTATACCAGAACGATAATAGGTTTGATAATGGTGAGTAACGATAACTCCGGATATAAGTTATTAAAATCAAAATAAATGCTGTAAATAAACACTACAAGTTACTGCAAACTCCAAGCTTAAAGATTAGAGCATTCCTTAAATCTAAAAGTTTAATTTATTTTGTTTACCAAATCTGCGTACAGGATCTTTTGTCGAATATATGCAGAAGTTTTTAGAGACAATTGATTATACGCTCGTCTGTGCGCAATTTGTAGCAATTTGCGCAATTTGGGAGTAGTTGTGCTTAAATGTACCTACATACATATTGCAGATATTTTTTGTTTGTTTGAATCTCATTGTAATTATTTAAAAAAACGTAACATCAATGTAATCCCCGAAGAGGTGATTATTTAGTAAAAATATTATAAATTTGCATTGTCAGAAAAATATTACCCAAAATGAAGAATTATTTGAATACAATTTATTATATTTTGAAATTTTATAGGATTCGGATTACATATAGAATACTAATACAATACATATACAATTTAATACAATACTGAATTTGAAAAACAAATAGATATTTTCTCAGAATTTAACATACATACATATCTTCACGCCAGGTCCCTTACGGAGTAAGCAGAGAGCACCGACTGCCAAATATCTCTATCTTTTCAGAGCTGCCGCGCCTCCTCCACATTCATTACTCTCTTTATCCTTGTACGCCGGTTTCGGAGACTAAATTTTATTATTTTCCGAATTTTAAACTTGCCGAAAGTAACAAAAAATTACCGCTGCAATAAAACATTTGTAAAGAATATCATCAGCGCGCAGGAACAACAGTAGATATACATAAAACTCAATTCGGAGCTCGAATGAGTTCGTGGCACCAAATTTAATTGAATTATTTAATCGAGATTCCAATTACAAATAAACATTGATACTATTGCACGAATAACGAATGACTTTCGAATGATGAATGAATGAAAAGTATAAAATACTATCAGGAATGCAAGCATTTAAAGGCACTGATAAATATAATGGATATTGGGCAGAATTTGATTTTCTTTATTAATAATAAATGTACAATCGACACTTTAAACTTCTATATGAGTGAATAAATCTATACGTAAACGAAATAGCACTACAATAAGGAAATAAAGCAAACGAAAAATATATATTTTTACAAAATAAGCTTGCAGCGGTCGTAAAGTACTTTATCCACAACATATTTAGACATACATATGACGTTTCAGTTTTTTTTCTATTGCAGCACAGGTACTATGGGTATGCTAGACGTAAGTATGATATGAAGATACGATTAGTTTTCGAATTAGTACGGAATTCGATTTAGTCCGCAGTGATATTATAACCATGTCATCGTACTTCAATCGCATTTGAAATTGATTACAGAGGTACATGGTCGACAGTAACGATTCAAACCATTCAAATTAAGCCCACAGGCCTCATGCACACTTCAATTCCTGTTTACATAAAAATTAACAGTGTTGTGTGAAAAAACCTAACGTTATGACAGCATTCCAAACACGGCATATATATGTATATACAATATATATATCCATTGCATTTGACATACCATAATTTCACGCCTGTATTGCCCCGCGGAGGTAGACAGCGCGGTGCAGTACACACCCACGATTCTCTAGTTGTTATAACGTGCCATCATAGGCTAGGGGATGAAACTTCGCTACTAGTACACTTTTTCATACACAGGGCAGACATACAGACACCGTGCCACACTATATTTACATATAATGTGTATTCAATTCCTGTGTATATAAAAACATTATACGAAAAACCCTAAGGTGATTACACCGTGGTACAACGTACATCTACTATGTAGGTAGGTGTGTATATTTAATATCAACCACACAGTGCATTACACGCCGGATCTCCCACATACATAGAAGCAACGAGGCGAAAAAGTCAATCAATAACGGATCGGCGTGCATTGACCATCCATCAGTTTAGAACTAACTTGTCAGATTGGAGGGCGATCGCTCAATCCGCCATTACACGAAGACTATCCGTCAACTGGAGCCCGTCGCCACTGGCAATGGCGACACGGCGCTTACAAAATCACCACCGAAACATTGCTTTTTGAAAACAAAGTAACATGTACACTAAACTTACATAATGTTTCTGAAGTTGTTAACTGACACATTATTTTTAAAACGTTCGAAATACACCTTTTACATTAATGTTATTTATTGGTGAAATTATCAACACAGCGCTTATTAAATTTGCATAGAACAGACGTTCATTAAATTTTTATTGGTAATATGAATTACTGTATAACAAGAACATACTCTATAGTAAATTTCATCCTTTATGCATTTCTTTTGTCTGCGACTTTCTCTACTGTCCAAAATAATAAAAGTTATAAAATTATTTCCGTATAACTACATCGCGATTGTACGAATAACTCCTTATAATGTTAAACTCATTCTCAAGCTTTTCAAGCAAGCCGTTAAATCTTAATAAAAAATGAAACTCTCTGATAATACTTTTAGTATTTCATACGTATTCCTTACATAACCGTGTTAGTTCTTGTGATCAGATAACTGTCCTGGCGTATTGTGATTTAAAAATAATAACAGAAAGCAATTTACAACGCCACCGATTATTCCGTTCATTCGCCAAACAATACGTACATAACTCAAGGACAGTTCGTTCGACAATTCTCGAATAAAATAAACGCAAAGATCGTTAGCTATTCACATAGTTTGAATAGAAACACAGCAATATATCACGTGTTAGAAACAATGAACTCGCGTGTGTTTTCAACGAGATGAAGATGAATTGAATGCCACGCTTGGTCGCTCAGTCCATACTGCTGGATTACTGTGTTTTTATCTTCGAAATGTATCAATATTATGTACTCGTATAGAGTGATGTAGAAGAAGAATTACAAGTCTGTAAGAATAGAGATATTTGGCACTCAATCGCTGTCTACAACATGAAAACCCTGTCGTGAGAATTTAATAGTAACATAGTATTAATATTTGTACCTAACAGACTAAGCGGTATATTGATAATGATTGCCAGTGAACAACACAACTCACTCCATGAAAGGCTACAAGTATATTGTAAATGTACTATACAATAATAAGTATAATGTATAAATAAATGCTAACGATATAACTAACGAACCGTATACATACAAAATATACCACCGAAGTCATCATGATTAAATCAATAAAATTAAAGTCAAAAATTTATTATTCTGTGTACAATGCAGATCATTAATAAAATTGATTGGTTTTTATTTTATGAAATATATAAACTAATGAAAATCATTAGTGGTTAAATAGGAATATAACGTATTAGGTAAATGTAAAGTGTAATGGAGCCGCGCAAACTCCGGAAGCAGATGAAGATGGATCGGTTATGCGACGAACGGTCAGTCAGTCCGCACGGAGAGTGCTCTTAAACAGTATTACATATTGCTTTACTCGTTATATCTTGTGAATGAATTCGTAAAACAATGACAATATTCTCCGAAAATCAACAAGCGACGTTCTGGTCACATAATACGTGGTAACTAGAAAGATGAAACATTATTAAAAAAGCTTCTGTTAATGACGTAGATGTTCTACTGTAGCCAATGTACGTCCGACACACCCTATACAGAAAAATAAACACACAAACAAGCACACAAGCACACGCACACTCACTGACACACAGACAAGGACACGGACACACACAGACACACACAGGCACAGCAGGCACTCAAAGAGAAAAAACATGCTCTTAACACAAATATTTGTTCTAATCCATCAAAGCCATAATGTTCACTTAGAAAAAGAACACTGTAGACAACATACATACTCGTATTACGTATGTATGTGTAAGTATATTGAACGTCGCATTGGTCGTGTTCGTTGCAAGCGCAACTGCCGATCGAGAGATCGTGGGTTCATATCCCGGGTCAGGCACTATTCGATTTTTCTACAGATACTCTAGTAGTGGCTCGGAATCTAGATATGTACCCTAAATATACCAATAGAATCACCACCTATTCCATAGTGGATCGTAAACGTAACTGGTGAATTTTGGAAGTGTACTACACTCCTCTGCCTACCTCTTCGGGAATTATAGGCGTTACGATACGTTAAGTATCTACTGTTAGCGGACAATGGAAACGCGTTGAAGATGAGATGAAGATAGATAGCTTGCGCGACGCTTGGTCACTCTGTCCACGCCGTTTGAGAGTACTTTATATTGGTTAACTGAATGGAGTTGTAGTTGAAACAAGTACCGTTATAAATCTTCTTCCGTGTAATTGTGTTCAACGCTCGCTAGTTGGCTAACTGGAACGTGAATGTTCGAGAAATTATCAGTCTCGCAAGATGTAATAAATGTGATGCGATATAATAAGTGAAGCATGTTTCACATGAACGAGTTATACGTTTTTTATAAAACGTCAGGCCTCTTTTTCTTCTACCTATATCCCACAATAGAATACATAACATAACATAACATAATAATAACAAAATATTACCATAATATATTTATTTCTCTTATTTAAATATTTATTATTCAAACTTCGCTTAGATTTGTATATTGTATATTGTTCTGTTTGTACATTCATTTACCTAAATTTTGAAAATATATCCCTCTTTGATCATACTCGTATAATTAAGAAAGGAAAAATATAAAAGACACTTACGATTTAAAGATATCAGATTTTCCACTAAAATGCCAAAGAATCCCGGAAGAACAGCTAGTTAACGTGAAAGACACAAACCTACTCAGACAATAAGGGAAAACTTTGCGCAATATCGCCAAAAACTCCACCTATGAATGCGCACCGGTAAATATGAATCATATAACAAAAGATATAAATTTGGCAGAACGATGTTACAATATCGCAGAACGTGTAAGGAGAGTATGCAAAAAATCCTTTTATTGAAACTAGCCCGGCTGTTATCCATTATGTATTAGGCACTTGGGATCACGTTTCCGTTGTCAGACATATCCAGTTGCCAACGAAAATTTTCTCGGCCAAACTAACATGGTCGATTGGCCGCTGCTGTGAATGTTTCTTATATAGAAATCAAAAATGCTACCATGTATTGAAATAAAACACTAGTTGGTTTGCATTACTCACATTAGTAGTAAGTTTACTATTTCTAATATATTGTTTTTTTTCCAACCCTTTCATCGATCCACTGTTGGAACATCTCCTCTCATAATGGGAGGGTTAAGGCCATAGTCTGCCACGCTGGCCAAGTGCGGGTTGGCATACTTCACACACCTTAGAGAACATTTTATTGAGATCTCTAAGGTGTGCAGGTTTCCTCACGATATTTTCCTTTACCGTTATAGCAAGTGATATTTAAACTTGAAACGCACATTTTTAAGAGGTGCGCGCTGGGATTTGAACCCCAGCTCCCGGAGTGAGAGATCAAATATCAAACCACTAGGCTATATCACTATTTATTAATTTATAAAAGGAAAATCAATAATGTCAAGTCACATACAATATGTAGTTTCAAATGTTTTATAATTGTATTTTCACCGCGTTAGGTTCTTTAAAGATCTGGCGAGCCTCGTCTACACTCATCATTATCTTTATGCAAGAAAGCCTGATTCAGAGACTTCAATGTCCCGCGTCACCCAGTGCCTGACCTATTTGGTCAAGATAGATGAGTCTTGGTTTCACTCGGCACCAGAATCAATAAAAACTAAATAATCATATTGCAATAGAGAAATTTGGGAAACAAATTTTTTTTTTGGCATTTTTTCCTTTTGATAAATTGAAATGTTTCTGAAAACTGTATCGTGTCGTACGTGTCCATGGGAACGCACAGCAATAATGCGAACATATCTGCAATATTCAGCTTGCCCGTCCACCTTGTCCCCAAGGGCTCATCCGATATGAGATGTAGGCTTTTTGTCACCATATCGTGCGTTCAAGTAGTTTTTTTAAGGCTCCAGTGATATTATGGAGTTCTATTATTTTATTCCCTTTTAGAAAAACTTATTTAATTTACATAGTATCGTTATTCTTACTTTTATTTTTTCTACAACTTTACCATGTATATACATGTCGGAACTAATTAAGAGAAAATCAGTTATTTTGTCAATATTCTAAATTACTGTCGTATACTCTTTTTTCGTTTCACAAAAGATGACATAACGTCACGCCTGTAATCACGAAAGAAGTAGGCAGAGTAATGCAGTAAACTCCCACGTTTCACCAGTTACGTTGACGTGCCCCTATTGTCATACACCGGGCACAAATCCAGACTTCGAACCACTACTAGAAAATCTAAGTTAGAAAAATCCAATAGTGCTGGAACCGGGATTTGAATCCACGACCTCGCGATCGGCAATCGCGCATGCAACCAACACGGACGAGGCATCAAAAGGTTCCACAATAACAAACGTAACATCACGCCTGTAATCCCCGAAGAGGTAGGCAGAGGAGTGTAGAACACTCCCACGTTTCACCAGT
>DWDU01002641.1:0-12495 GCA_018245575.1 Jemadia suekentonmiller
GAACACTCCCACGTTTCACCAGTTACGTTTACGTCCTACTATGGAATAGGTGGTGAGCCTATTGCCATGCATCGGGCGCAAAACTAAATATATTTATACATATTAAAAGGTAATTATGAACACATTATTATATATATTGTAAAAACTACGGTATAAGAACGCCACGTGGATCCGACTCTCTGTCTACGACATCCTAACGACATAATAATATTTCCAAGCGTCTACAAAAACATTTCTGCTTCTAACTACACTTAGCGAGATAAAGCTGAACCACTGGAATAAAAAAGTCTCAATTTTGTAGATAATGGCCGTTAAATTCAGTTGCGGCAGTGATTTTTAAATTTGCAACCATTTGAATACTAATTTGTAATATTATGTCTACTTCAGAATGACAGTTGTTATCAAATTCAATGGACTTTTTGTCAAACTCATGTATTTATTGTATTTATTGATAATTCATCTATTTCCTACTTTGACAATCGCTTCAGACAACCATTGGCCTTGACAATCCTTCCAATAAGGTCCGGTGAGTCAGTTGTGACCAGGAACGATTATTTCATTCTCGCTGCTTTCCCGGCTAGAAATAGCCACGAGAAATCGTGGTACGTTTACTCTCGTCACAGAAATGGTAATGGATTTGTAAATCTAAAGGTCATCCCATCTAACTGAAGATTACTTTACTATAGTCAGATGTAACCAGTACGGATGGGAATTATCTTTACCTGCTTTTAAAGCTATGTTAATGGGTGATTTTACATGCAATTGCCCAAAACGATCGCGATGTTAGTTATAATGCTCCTATTTAAAACACAGCAACTGTGCTGGACTCTACAAATTTGCGAATAGTAGTGAGTCTTCGACTCGGTGTTACGGTAAACAAACTTCATTTATGTCCTCTTAGGTAGGAGATGGTTAGGTTCCGTAAAATAATAATTTGTATATCTTAACTACTCTTCGCAATTGAATATTTAAATAAAACTTAGTATACTATGCTTAATTTTAGACCACATTATCAATGCCTAGAAACTTTGAGCACCAATGGCACAGGCTGTCCTGAATCGACCTCAAATTACAGTTAGTCAAGGCAGACTAGTAAAAAATACAGACGAGGAAAAATATGCTAACTCTATTACCGACATCGTAATGCATAGAACTTGCGACAAAAACGAAAACGAGAAGTATGCAATTATGACACTGCATTACTTAAGCCATTCATTGACTTTGCAAAGAGATTTGAAAAAGCAAATACACACATTGCCCAGACCATCATTACTTCTTTGTTTTGTCACGAACATTCAAAGCTTGTTTTGCTAAAATCTTACATGGAATAACACACAAATATGCAGGAAAACAGCTTTTTTCTTGCATAATAAAATCTTTGTATTGAAATGTTAACTTTCCTTTACGAATACAATATAACACGCAATAAAAACAATCCACGTTTAACAGATGTCCGTACATCGCAAAAACAACATCTCAATATAAAAAGAAATAAAAAAAATGAAAATTGGGAATGGTAAGAATGTAACGGAATTTCTATAAAAGGATCTCAGTTTATTCTTGCAACGGATCAGATTGCTTATAAAGAATGTTGCTGAAAAGGAGCTGTGTAAGTAAAAAAAAAAGCGAAAAGCTAGCGGAATGTCTATTTAAGGAAGCTTTTCTCCCAACTCCGCCGCATTTAGAGTGCTAACCGAGTTCAAGGGCGACGCCACACCGCGTTGCTTGCACAGAACGCTACTGAAACAACAAAGACCTTTCTTGTATCGCGAAGGTGTGCGTTCGCTTAGAATGTGTACTCTCGATCACCAATAACGTTGTTGAAACATGCAAGCATGTTCGTAAGTAAACAAATTAATCGATTGCCGTAGTTTCATCCGAGTATCCGGGTATTTCTTTTAATTTTAGCTCGGTGACATTTGAATAATATAATGGATGACGTTTAGCGGGTTTACATGTTTTCCTCGAATATTAATAAACAAATAAGTGTATACAACATAAGTGTATCACCATCATTAAACCTTTTGTCGTTCCTCTGTCTCCTTTCATAATTACATGTGTTAAGGCCAGTCTGCCAGGCTGGGCAACTGCGGTTTGTAACACTTTAGAGAACACGCTTTATAGAACTTTCTGGAGAACTAAGCATATCTCAATGAAACTTTAATGGATATAATTTATTGCGACACTTTTAACGGCCAGAACAATAAAAACCTTTTAGACCTAGTTCCCGGACTACAGCGTATTGAAAATGAAGCTTTTGAACAACTTTAACATTTTCACAGTTAACGAATACCTTTTGAGTCAATTATCTTCGTTGTACAACTCACAGCGTTCCAGAGCTCGTTGTACTTGCCCGCACACATTGTTCATCCAATCTTTTTTCGTAATACTTGAGTGTATTTTCCACGGCGGGCGTCTGTTGAACTTCATTTCAAAATCAAACCTTTTTATTGGCCAGCTGGCCCATTTTAGCCTATTAACGAAGTTCAAGGCCGCCAACAGACCGTATTGTTTATGTAGATTGCAGTAAAACGGACGGGGAGTATTCGCTGTGCACCGTTTTGTTTTGGTCATCATATATGTAGTATATTTAGTCAGGCCTTCGAGGCGCTGTATGAGGTGTATTGATTATTATACATGAAGGAAGTGTCGGGAGTCGGTAAGATCCTCTAACTGGTTTAATTAGACGTTTTGATTTATAAACAACATTAGCGAATAAATAAATACTTATTAAATAAACATATAAATCACTAAGTAGCAGCAACATTTTCTTATTTCCGTGCATCCGCGCGGAGAATCTTGCAGATATTGGTAATGTATTTACTTTACTTTTTATGTGTAACAATCATGTTTTTAGAAATAAAAACGTTTAGTTAATATTAAATTAGCATAGAGTAAAATAATTATTTCTGTTTTTGAGTAAAAGTTTTTCAATGAGATTCTTGAACTATAAATAATTAGAGAGAAGTTGTTTAAGCCATAATCTAGTAATGCGGATTGCCGTAGATTTATTAGATTTAAAACTGTTAATTGACATATAAGTCTATATACTTTTACATCTTATTGCATATAAGTACATACAATATTCGATGTTTATTGATAACACATCTCGAAACTTTCACGATCCATAATAAGCGACTTTACAACAGATTCATTAAAGGCACACTATTGAGATCCAAAATTGTTTTTATTCAGCTTATATCTTTAACTAACTTTTCATTTATTAAGCTTGCATAATTTCGGGAAACAAGAGCAAAGCTTGAAAGAAATAAAATCAATTTTATCCTCAAGAATACTGTTAAATAGAATTTAATCAAGCCATAATTTATTTATAAATAACGTTCTGTTGTAATCGTAAATGTCAACGCTTTGTTTGTTTCTGGCAAAACTGGCTGTATTCAGGCTGCCCTATAAACGTTTCGTTAAAGTTTGTTAATTTAACTTTAAAAACATGTTTGTATAGAAACAATAAACGCCTAGCCGATACAAATCTAAATTAATTCATTACATTCCCTCCACATTGGCAGCAGTGAATGTAACTCGCGTCTATACAGAGAAATTTAGCTACAAATCTCCTGTTTTCCTAGTAAATCGAACTGCGTTGAAACGCGATACTGAATGTTTATTATGAAAACAAATGTTCCGGGGAGAATGCGTTTGAAATGTTCACTGTAAAAAATATCAATGCTCGCGTCGGCAGCGCGATCGGTAGCTACCTTAAATTGCCATTGTGATTATTGCCTATTAGCTTAATTTTACAAATTGTAACATCACGCCTGTAGTCTCCGAAGAGGTAGGCATAGGAGTTTAGTACACTCCCACGTTTCACTAGTTGCGTTTACGTACCACTATGGAATAGCCGATGAGCTTATTGCCATACACCGGGCATTGATCCAGACTCCGAGCTACTGCTAGAAAAATTTAATAGTGTCCAACTCGGGATTTGACCCGAGGACCTCTCGTTCGGCAGTCCTACAATACCAACGAGGCAATATTTCATTAATGTATTAAAACAGCAAGCAGGCACACAGGATACCTTATATTAAGTGACCAATCCAGATCACAGATATCTGTTTTGAATTATATGGAAATTTATCAATGCACTTTATCTTTATAGTAATAAGATTCAAAATGAATAAACGTATTAAATAAAATCGCTACCAAAACTTGGACTCCGTTTCCCTAATCACCTTAACACTCCAGATTGGCGTTTATATTTTTTACGGTCAGTTTTTTGCGTAACTTGACACGATGTTTTTTTAATGTAAACAAACAACGACAAAAAGGCTATAAGCAATAAATCTGCAGTCAAATTCGATTAAGGAAACGCATAGAGCGGCCAATGTGCTAATAAATATTTTTACTATACTGTACATTTTATATCTGAGTTGAACCAATTTCATGTAATTTTGTTTTGAAAAATACATGGAACTGTATACAAATGTCACTAAATATTTTAGATCCTTACAGCGGTACGTCAGGAAATGGCTGTTTCCTAAAGTTTAGAAAAGAATAAATAAAGTGACGCTTCATATCAGAATCATATTTTGATCTAATCCGGCTCCTTGAATTTTCTAAGTCACGAACACAAGTTTTTTTATAGTCATGTCTTGTGCTGATAAGTGATCATAGGTAATGCTTAAAAAAGAAAGTCAGACTTAAAGTGTATTTCTTTATGAAATACTTCTGAATTACTATAAACTGTCAGGATTGAACGTTTGGCTGAGGTGCAATTGGGCTCTGTATGTAAGCACTTACTCATTTTACGATGTCATAAGTAATATACGTGTTAAATAGAAGCGATCCAGTGGAGGTAGAAATTCGATTGTAAGTTATTTTGTTTTAACATTGGACGTTACTGCGGTTTTAAAGTCAAGATACTATAAATCTCTGTTACGTGCTACTGTTTGACCACAAGCTGTTACGTGTCTAACAATGACTGAGTTCGTAACAATCAACAAATATTATTCCACTATTTTTAAGTATTTGTAACATATATTATATAAGTTTTTAGCTCTATACTATCCTTTTCTATATACACTTTAAATATGCTAAGTACCTGGATGCGCACAATTACCTTAAGGTGGGATACAAAGATTTCTCTTCACATATCGATATATAAATCCTTACACGATTTCAGTTGGCTACTGCATACAATCCTAATTCTAGCCGTGCACATGGCGTGCAGTTCGTGAGAGAATCGTAACATACACGACGTTGGCTTTCTTTGTGCGCGCCGACGTCGTCTCGACACCTCGCAAAAAACTGCGCATCTTGACACCGCGCTGAGATTTGACCCAAAAATCTTTTTAAGGCAACCTAGGATACCGTATGTTTTATGTTAAAAAGTTTTACCATACAATTATGACCCGTACACCATCGTCAAGTTTTTCTATATAACTTTCTCTCAACACCTTTATCGATCCACTGTAATACACGAGTCACTTCTTGGGATGAGAAGGGTAAGGTCTGGGCCAAGCCTACAGCTACAATAAGGCTAAGTGTGAATAAACGTTACAGCAAGTGATTGTAAATTGTACAAATTCCTTACACCTCTTTTAGGTTTGTAAATAAATATAAAATCGTATTTCGACTATTGGCATTTTACAAACGAACAGTATAAAATATGAGATATTATAAACAAACTGACAAGGAGCATCTGAGGATTGGGTTGACTTAAAATTCTACATTTAACTAGTGGACTAAACTGAAATACCCTAACACACTGACACGAAAATTCAGATTTAAGCAGATCACTACTAATTAGTCACTGTCCGGTAATTGGTAAAGAGTCATATAAATAGCTGGATATAAGAGAAAAAGGTGAGACGCCAATAAATCCCGACAGATGCGTCCAAAGACATAATAAGACAAATTGCGAGTACACAAGGCGTCCCCGCTGAAATTCAGCAAAATGAATAAGATCCCTTCGACATCTGGGCACCTGCACCAAAATACACTGAGATATGGTGGAATATTATTCCTAGAATAGCAGCAGACTGTAAAATGAATACGGAGACACCATGTGCCTTCAAAAACCCGCAGGGAACAAAATTAACGATGCGCGTCTTACTGGACAGACTTTGTACTATACACTCAATATGTGTCGAAATAAAGGCTATTATATCACAAATATTGGGGCACCTTAAAAGAACTTTGTAAATGCTGGTAAACGAATAATTTGTCATTCGCTTTTGACCGTGTTGACGTTGCGATGCGCCCTTTTGCTAATGGCCTCTGGGCAGAGCCCATTTCAAGCTTAAACGGAAAAAGTCTTCAAGGAATTTTTGGAACCTTTGAAGTTTCAAATCAGAAATTCACACGAATCGAGGAAATGTATATTAACTATACACATTACCGCAGGAACATTGCAACAACTAAATAGTACGATGTAAAGGATAAGACCACCAAAGCCAACAGCTTATTATAGAACACTTTATAAGAAAACCGCCGACAATCAATATAAGCTTCACGGAACTATTTCACGATACCATCGAATAGGAAAAACGTTTCTGGCGAATTCATTAACTCGTAAAACTGAGATGGAAATGTGCAGTTTCACCGATCACAAATATAGATCGAGCTCAATGAACTGTAGCTCATATCATAGCGTGGCGTAGCAAATATTTACTAAAGCCAGCTGCGCGTGCGCAGGTCGTACAACTTGCTGCGAATACATCAATGACATCTCTTAAGCTTTGAACACAGTGGACGATAAAACACGGAAGATCTCTGCGACGCTCTGATAGTAACATGTGTTTGTTACTGATTTCAAATGTCACAATAATACGTTTAGTATTCTGAGCGGCGCTGTCACAGAAGCATTTATATTGTGTGAAACTAATAGTATAAAGTAAAATCCCTCGCTAGAAAACCAAGTAGCGAAGCGATAAAAGATCAAAATAACGTTTAACTTTTAGAAGCTGCAAGAGAAACTTAGCGAAGCCAGTTTCGAGATAAACAAGTATGCCTTGAGACAAATAATACAATCTATGACTGATTGAGTCGACTGATCACTGACCACCTCGTATATACATCAAATAGAATTCATTGTAGGCAATAATTTAGATGTCAAGTTTTGATTGCAGAAATGTTGAAATAATTCCAACAACAGCCGACTTCAAACCTTAGTGAAATGGAATAGGGATGTGTGATAGTTGAATAGAAAGAGCATGTGTTGAGTCCGTCGGATGATGTGTACATGCCTTGTAAATGACTTATTGACAGCTGAGTGAAATTGAAATGAACAGCTGTATTGAAATATAATATTATGCGCAGTTATCTGCCACTGGTATTTCTTCGTGCGTAGCGTGTTTGACTAACGTTATTTTAAAAATATGTATTAACCTTTTAATATTTAGAGGTATGCAAGTATACTCTGATGGAATTTTACATAGTTATTCAATGACAAGTCATGCGTCATATGAATATATGTACACGAGTACCATCAAAGCTGTAAAGGAAGCCGTTATAATTGAGGGTCAATTTGCAACCATCTCCTACAAAGTACCTAAGTGTGT
Source organism: Jemadia suekentonmiller (assembly GCA_018245575.1). NCBI lineage: Eukaryota > Metazoa > Arthropoda > Insecta > Lepidoptera > Hesperiidae > Jemadia > Jemadia suekentonmiller. The sequence goes on from DWDU01002641.1 coordinate 7,521, forward strand.
TTTATGCCTTATGTAAAAGTTATAACTCATCAATCTGCATAGTAATACCTAATAAATTTTACAAACAACTTCAAACATACCCTATTGAGTAATGGCGCATTTAATCCTCGCGTAAGTTTTGACATTACACTTTGATACGACTAAAATGCCCATTCGATTATGGCCTTTGACAGTTATACATAAGGGCGACATTTCTATAAATAAGGATATTTACGGCAATTCGGTCTTGTTTGTAGAGAAAATAACCATAATTTACGACGTTTATACACGCGCACGGGAAACCACGCAAGTCCTGACAAATTTTCCAGGACTTCATGAGCTGGGGACTATAATAATGATTTATTGTTGATGAATATGAATCATTTAATTTATTAAAAACTTGTTGTCTAAAACAGTTAGGTCTGGGCCTTATTTGATTTGCCAAGTCATAAACGGGCGTTCATATATTTTCATTAAACTTCATTTACATAAAAAAGTAATCTTTCTATTTTAAATTTACACTTTAAAGAGACATTCCCCGATTTTTTTTAATCTTTTTTATCCTTGAAGCGTATCATTGAATTCCAGACCAACTACCATTTTGCTCCTATTCTATTTTCTTGCAGCTGTAAACTTTTTATTGTATAACTCTCAGATGGGGCGGAGCGAAAACTATTTATTTTCCTTCGGGCTATAAATTTTTTACGACACTTTAAGCGTCATCGCCACATCAGTACTTCGTTATATACTTGCAGTACTAAATTTGTTTGCTTTCGACTTAGTGGGTTTTTATAGATGTCAAACGTATTATGCCCTCCTTAATAGCTCGTTCGTGTTTCTAGGAAAACAATAGAATGTGCTCGGGTAATTGGTCGGTTGTAAAATTCAACGTAAATCTTCTATAACGCCTTGTTTTAAAAAGATATAAAGGATACTGGTGACATATATATGAAGGCACCTTGCTTGTTGTAAGACAATAAACTGAGTTAATGATATTGGTTAGGTAAATCCAACCACTGTATTTTTATAATACATAAATTACTTTCAAGACCCAATCGAAATTAACTATGCAATGATTTTTTAAGAAACTAATTTTGTCGTCATCCAGTAAATTAAATAGTGGACTCAATGATTATTATCAGCATAGCAGCTTTAAACGTGGGGCACATAAAAAAATTGCATTTTTCCATTAGATATTGGAATCGATAAAATATAAAATAAATAAGAATGTTATTATTTATAATAAAAAAAAATTATACATTTGTAATAAAATATAATAATAAAGACATTATGACATCAACACAAGTCGGGACATTAATTTTCGTTAATAAAAATGAAACAATCAAATGAGCCAATGCGAAGGGAAAGCTGGTCTTCGAACTGGGAGCACTAGATGTAGAATACCAATAGAGTCCAATCGACGGAAGTCGGCTCTCTTTAGCGCAGCTCGCGCGAGCGTGTATCCTAGCAGAATACATCATATCTCACATCGCAACGTCAGCTGCATTTACAATACGCTGGGAAAATCGTGATTATGAACCAGTCGTGACGTCCTTACGCAGCCTTGGAAACTCAGATATCACATTTGTATTCTGCAAATGCGAAAGCTCTCTCACAATAGGATTAAGATTACTTTTAATGTGTGGTAAGGGTATTGTATGAGTGGGTTCGATGATAATGCTTTATGAGATCTGATCGAGGAAATATCTGTGACATCGCAAACGTGGTGAGTAGTTGTGATTGATTTGTGAAAAAAGAATATAATAAAATAAATAAATAATTCAAATAAACAAAAATAAAAAAATCATTAGGTACATATACCTATATTGTAAGAAAGTTTTTTTTTCATTACACCTAATGGTATTGAGATTGGTCTTAATTTAAAATTATCAGATGGACAATCTGCGCAAAGATCTTCCGAGGGTTATCTCCTACGGTCATGCCATGCCTACGGTCATGTCACTGATTCGTTGCCGACTGCATAAGAGATGATAAATCACTGAATACATCCCTTTTCATTGCATATCTATATTTTTATAATATCTTCGGACGACTCCACACAGCCATCTGATCCCAAACTAAGCATCAAGAGAGCTTGTGTTATGATGATTGGATTGCTAATGAACTACATATACTCATGCAAATATATACTTATATAGTTATTGTTTTTTTACACCCAGATATTCTATATCGTTCTACGAACACTTGTGCTCATCAAAACATTTATTTTGAGTGGGAATTGAACCTACGACCCCCGGCGTAACTGTCAGGTTCACTACCGCACCAACGGGCCAGTGGATTTTTCAAATGAATATTCTCTTTAATGGATAAAACCCGGTGCTAATGCGACAAGCGGTCAATACGCAATATGCAGTAAGCGTGGCGTATCACAGCTCGTAACTTTCAGTCTATTGTGAGGTTAAAACAATATGTACCCATGTTTGTTTTATTCGCATTAACCGGCGACATTGAAAAATTAAACCGCTCATTCGAAATTTGCATTAAATTGATAAAGTATAATGGGTAGAACACAAGGAATTTATATTATACATACATACATTACATACCATTTACATACATTCATAAAATCGTTTACGAGCAATATTTTTGATAGAAATATTAGAACATTTTAGAATGTATACAGTAGCATAAAATTATCTCGATATCATTTAAATGAAAATTGAATCATCAGGAACAATAGCTCATGTTACAATTTGATAGGCATCCACCGATTTTGTTACCTTATCAGGTAAACCTTTTTTAACATCCCAAAGATAAAATACATCTTTTGTTACTATGTAAAACCAATGAATTACCAAAACGACACTTCCTATGAAGATGGGTGATCTTACTTATCTTTGCAATTCACTTATCAAATGGGTATTTAGAGATCCCTGGCGCTTTTATCTCTTCCCTAGTAGATAGTTATGCAAACATTTTTTTTTTTATTTCTCTGCCAATGCAACAAGAATATGTTAAGAGGATTTGCACATGATCCGGACAATAATATAGCATGGTATGAAGCATTTTATTTATACCTAATCCTGTCTTCACTGCGCATGCGCGATATGTCGATCGAGACACCTGCTTAAATGTGTCGCGATAATCAACCGATCATTTAGAAACATCCAACTCGTTAATACGCAATCATAAATATAGAAGCGTCAGAACCGTTATTTATTTTAATATCCCCTAGTGGAAAGTGCATATGCGACTTAAAATGGAGCATGCATGCCTAAAAACATATTCCATGGTGTTTTTAAGCGACCCAGATTAGGTCTTATATTCAGTAATGTAGTGGATAATATGAAAAGGCCTTAAGACAACTTTATTTTGATACAGATGCAGTTTTATTCCGTAGTAAATCTTATCGGAATTCATTCAGGAATTGTTTGTTTAGGACCAAATTGAGGTAAACAGCTAGGTCGTCGCTCGCAGAATGTCATCAATGTAAATGTTTACGTATTGCCAGATAAAGACAGTATTTGTTGAGCTCTCGTAAAATGTGATAGCGTCTCAGCTGTCAATGTTAGCAAACACACAATAAAACGGTTTTTTTTTCTTTGAGGAAAAAAAAGTCTGAAACTTCAATTCACTGGAGTATATAATAGTCGTTTTTGTGGATGTTGCATCGTCCGTATTGCATTTTTAATTTGTACCTATAAATTCTCTGGTGAAGATATATTTCAAAATTAATATTTTTAGAGTTCTTGATTATTTTGGTCTACCAGTAGCACCGTACATATTTTTAAGATGAAATTTAAAATAAACTACGTTTTAGAAGTGGAGAGGAGATGTACCTTTTATTTTGTATACATCGATATTTCTAACTGTGTGTGTATTGCTCTATGATTGACTTGGCACTATCATGTAGACTACAGCAGCAACAGTGTTAAATGAAGTCCAATCAGACAGTTACATATAAAACTTAAACGTCTAGCCGCCTACTGACCACAAATGAATTGCATATAAATATCCAAGCGAAACGCGACATTGTAAGGGATAACGTACACTTAGACAATGTCCGATTATTTTATTACTTAGAAAAAGCGAATTAACATAACCGAAGCTGATTGGTATATAGCGGCCCATGAATAATTAAATATAACGTCCTGGCCACATCACGACCAATCGTAGTGGAACTGTCCCCACCATCGGCGCGTAACAAAGTTATTTGGAGGCTAGGATTTGTGAAGAAAACGAAAGGGGTCTGATATGAGTGGCCTTTATTATAATTGTCACGACATCCGGCGGTTTAATGAGGACCAAATGAGAGGATTGGAAGCAACAATCGATTTGCGCCCGTGAAGTAATAACGCTTTCCGCTGGGATTGTCGTTTCGTCTCTTATTTGGAGACAGACACATTAAATTTATGAGATTTGTGAATTAACATAATTGTATGATCGAGTTTATCATGAGTTTATTTACACTTAATAACCATAATAATTTAAACACAGTTAATTAATTCTATTCGTTTTAAAAAAAATATGTTCGGCTCCTCGTAATAGTAATAATTATAATATAATATCTCAGGAATTATTGTAACTGCTCTAAAAGTGCGGGGTGCTTGGTATCAATTGTTATACATTTTATAATTTTACTCCAAAATTCAGAAATAGTTAAAAAAAATTGTACCAAGTTTCCCACGCTTTTAAAACAGTTACTTTAATTTTCGTCAATCAATTTATCCTTACATCAAGAATAATTTTTCAGTTTGATTAGCTATAGAACCGTGGTACTTATTTTTTTATTATACTACATTTACAACTATACAACACCAATTTTACATCTTTTATGATCTGTTCATCTATTCCATTTTCGTGAAGCGTTTTAAAAAAAGCTTATAATGCATGCTAACTTTTTTTTTAAAAAGTATATGCGTGGCTCAGTGTGGGCGGTGCGAGAAGCTGTACTCTGCGAATCCCAACTTGCTTGCCCAGCGAGGGGATAATGAGCAATAACCCCTTAATAAAGTGCACGGGAGAAGGCAGCAAC
>DWDU01002642.1:0-12493 GCA_018245575.1 Jemadia suekentonmiller
GGGACGTAAACGTAACTGGTGAAACGTGGGTATGTTCTACATTCCTCTGCCTACCTCTTCGGGGATTACAGGCGTGATGTTATTTTTTGTTTATATTCCGCGAAGAAATTGTTATTTTAAACGGTAACGAAAACAGTCTCAGTCGCGACCTCGCCTGAAAAGACGATGGATAGGTATGAAATCTGTCAGGCTAGCTCGGGAAAAACTATAGGTGAGTCAGTACATAATGAAACCACAAATGTATACATTTCCGAAACGTTTAAAATTATAGAAAACACAACGTATTTTTCAAAGAGAAATCATTGCGTGAAAATTTATTGGTTCGACGAGATAATCGTAATTATGGAACCAAATTGTAATTACTTGTCGGCAACCAAAGCGGGCCTTGCGGCTGGATCAAAGGGAATATTCATTACAAGAAGACAAATAGAGGGATAAGCGCCAATCACTGAAGCAAATCAATATTGGATGTTGTTTTCTGTACTTTTCGCAGTGCTTTATATTATACATACATATGTATATATCGTCACGCTAGTACCCACACGGAGTAGGATATCTATTTATGTAATGTAAATTTATGAATTACAGATATTGAAAATCATCTAATGTAACGTATAATAGAAAATGAGTTACATTTATTTAATGAAAATGAATGAATTGAAACTTTAATTTTTCATGTATAGGTAAACCTATTCATTGGTTTTAATTTGTTACAGACAGAATTTTACCTGTTTGAGAGGACTTTTGTAAAACCTAGAACAAAGATACGACTGGTTTTTAAATTTTATGCTTTGAAGCTTCTAAAGATTTAATTGGTTTACGATTATTAAGATTACAGCAAGTTTTCCCTTTCGCGTTATACTAAAATAAACGAAACGTATTTCTATTTAAGGAAAATTTTAATTACCGAAGTTCACGAAAGCGTAAAAAACCTTTAGATGAAGAGTATTTAATCTTTGAAGTTTTAAAAAGGAAAAAAATGAGTAAGTAAAGTTTCTAACTCACTAAGATCCGTTCAAAGCTGCAGAGGGAAAGATGACATATAGGATATCGGACTTTGTTGAACACGTTCACCAGTGGATGATACTTTAATGTTGTTCTTCTTTACTTTATTTAAATGTTGTTCTTCTGTTTACTTAAATGTTGTTCTTCTGTATTAATAAAATGTATGATAATCTGTACTGATTAGTTGTATGTTATAAATCTTTCTATGTGCAGCAAAAGTATGTAAGTACTTAATCTTTATCTGGTACTTTGAAAAAAGTTGTTTTTAGGATTATAAACATGACATGACCCCTGTATTTCTCGGAACGGGTAGGCAGAGGAGTGTAGTCATTCCTATGGTTCACGGGTTATTTAATACAAAAAGTGTTCTAATGAACCAATTTTGAATAAATGATATTTGATTTTGATATCACCATAGAGGAGGGGCGAGCCTATAGACACACAGCAGGCACAAATCCAGACATTGTGCTACTACAAGCTATGTAGAAAACTCAATAATACTTTGTTCGACATTCAGGACTCCGCATTAGTGTTATGATTCTGTGTAATAAATATGCTGATTAATAGAGACTTCTCGGATCACGGCAGTACTCGTACGTGTGATGTTTGATGTCGGTAAGCCGATTTATATTTATTCTTGAAAGATCTGAAGTGTAATTATAATCTCTTTTAACAGGCTGTTATTTTACCATTGCAATGTTGAGGTCAGAAGTGAAAATAGGTTCGCCTTGTAACTCAGTAATTTCGATACCAGAGTAAATTGGGTCGTACAGAAAGACGGATGCTAAATAAAAAGAATGTTTTCTGACATTGTTAACTTACTTTGCTGCAAAAGTAAATTTGTTGAAAGAAAGTTGACGTTATTGTAATTGGAAACCATAATGCGTGAAAATTAATACAGAAAAGTTTCTCAGCGTGACGAAAATGGCGCACAATAATTTAAAGTAACGTTACAAATGTTATAAAATTCCGTCACTATATTGGAATGATAGTTTGACTCAGAAGACGACACTCCCACGATACATCGGTTATATGATACTCGTATGTCTCACCATGGAACCTAGAACTTGTCATGCATATTTACATCGACATTGACTGTTTGAAATGTCATGTTCTATCGCGTTCTGAAATTTCAGTCTGATAATATGTGACGCTCGATCCGATTCACGTGACGCAATTAGAATTATATTCAGGTGACCCGAATCCAGACAATCGACGGAGTGGAAGCTTCGTAAACACATTAATGCGTAGGCAGGTACTATATTACATTCTATAGTTCGATGCCGAGGTGGAGTCAAGGCGTGGAAAAGTCTCCTTTGTCTGAAAGTGACTTACCTATTTGTCTGACATTCCCTTATTCATACGTTAAGCATTGTGAAACCTCGGCTTTTATATCTCTGGACACGTCTTTAGAAATAACGCCGACTCACGTGTTTGTGTTATTTGTATCTGCGTTGTATTTTTGCAGTTTTCAATAAAAAAATATAAGATGATTTTAGGTAGAAAACGCAACTTTGGATGTTTTTGTATTTCAGTTTTGTACATAAATAGGTCTGTTTGTTAAAAGCAAATAAGTCAGACGTGCGTACGCTCGCAGCTGCCCGCTGCGCTTGTCATTTTATTGTAAATCTAGTCGTTTTTTGTTTTATATTGATATGAAAAGAGCATGTAACTAAGTGGCGCAGACGGACAAGATATGTTATATTATACATATTTTTAAAGTTTTCCAGCGGAGATTTGCTTTTAAAAATGATTCCATTGCAAAGCTGACAACTGAAAGATGAAGGAATCACGGTTAAATTTTATTTAAATTACTTTTGAGGAGGTCGAGGTAGAGGTCCTATTAGATAGTGACGTTGACCATCTTCTTAAGGTGCTCTCCGAAGCCCGATTACGATATCTGCTAATCACGGCAACTCATCACCGTGCAAATGTTGCTCTGCGTTATTTAACGTTTTAAGCTTTTAATATGCAAAGATTTAGAGTAAAAGCTTATAACCATAAAATTATATGAAGACAGCTCATCAAATGGCAACTCGTGTCATGAATATACGACCAAGTCCTGATTATGCGTTACCTACATTATTCGAGGACGCGTAGTAGGTAACATACTTGGGGTTATAAAACTAACTTTATCTACAAATTACTTTTTCTTTCGGGTTCGTAAAGCTACATATAATTTATTTCCTTTTGGAGTCACGCAAACTTTTTCTACGGTCATTTTTAAACAAATGTATCTCCGAGTAGTACCGATGATGTTAGAAGAAAGCGCTCCAGAATCTTCGTCACTGGTGTTTTTAATATTGATCTTGATCTATTTAATATTTGATCTATCTAATAATAATTGATCTATTTTGTAGCAATAAAAATATATAGCTATAGAAATATATTTAATATGACTGGAAAAAGATGTTCCAGTCTGACGCCAGTTGCCGACGAATGTTGTGAGATCGAAACACAATAAAGTCTCGATGAAATGACATAACCTTTTAATTGGTTAAAAAAAACCAATTAAAACCAATTAATTTTAATTGGTTACATAATCTATCGTCGGCCCTGTGGCGGTAGGCACTCGTACTGAGTTTTCCTGAAGAAAAAAAAAACCTTTTAATTGGTTCCTGTTTTTCCTTTTAAAGCACCTATATATCATATTAAATAAGTCAGGCTGCTTGGGAACATGCCCTTCAAACATGATCAAAATCAGCATTATCATAATCATCATCAATCGTTATTAGACACAGGCGCCTGTGGAAAATATCTGTATTCAAATCAGTATAATATAGGTACCATTACAAATACATGCGGGTCTCGAATGGACCATAATAATTTAATCTAGCTAAGTACTTCGCTGAGAAGAGATGAGAGAAGTAGTTAACTGAAAAAACATTAGTTGGCTTGGTTATCTTGTGGGCCGTTATATGATTTTTTAATATCCTAACATTAGATTTATGCATGGGTATGCGTATAATACTATCAATTGTATAATTTTAGTATATTCTTTGATAGGTTCGAAATCCTCAGCCCGTTCTTTTCCACTGCTGGAAAAAAAGGTTCTCTAATAGCTTGCATACTACGTATAGGTGCTACGTTAGTGATGGCGTATACATTTGTCGTATACATTTTATAACGGTTATGTATGAAAAGATAATCTCGTTACTTGACTGTGACTGATCGTATACAGCGCAAAAACTATCTATCATTACTGAAGGTTACGAGGTATTTGAAGAAGTGTCGTTTACTTCTGGAACATCAGATCTCATTATTTTGTTATAATAATAATAATAATATCTTGGGACATCTCCACAAACGGCCATCTGATCCCAAAGTAAGCATCAAGAGAGCTTGTGGTAAACAACAAAGAGAGTAAACAGACGGCTGATAAACTACATGACAAATATATACTTAAATATACATTTTTTACACCCAGACACAGAACAAATACTTGCGCTCATCACAAAAATATTTATTCTGAGTGGGAATTGAACCCACGACCCCCGGCGCAACAGTCAGGTTCACTAACCATTGCACCAACGGGCCAGTTATTATTTTATCTTTAATGATACATGATGACAGCCTCCTTGGTCTAGCGGTTGCAAGTGTGACTGCAGAGTGAGAAGTCCTAGGTTTGATACCCAGGTATCTTTGGGTTTTACTAACTTAAAATTCCTAGCAGAAGCTCGTTGTCTGGACTTGTGCTTGGTAAATGGTAATAGGCTCACCCCGTACTCCATAAAACGCATAACATATCAGGTGAAACGTGAAAGTACTAGCCCTCTGCCTATCCCTTCGGGGAAGTAAAGACGTGATTTTATTATGTTATATAACTGATACACAGTATTTGATCGTAACGGATGGCACGCGGCACGAAAATTACCTTCCATTATAAATAGCTTGCTCGCAATTCAATCTCTTGTTCACCTTTTGTCTATAGGTGCTATGTGGAGTATTGATTTTGTGTGACCAGCGCCGCGCGGGTGACGCGTTTCCAAATGATGTTGGCATAAAGCACCTTGTCCACTAGCCGACCAGTGCGTCCTCAATGCGACGGTTGCAGCTTGAACCTTGTATCTACAACCAATTGACCATCGACTTATAATTTTTAAAGTTAACTTACGGGTATAGTAAATTTGAAATAATTTAGTTGATATTTATAGTGATATATGCAATGCAAACCAGCGAATTAAACTATTAAAATTATCATCAGTCTATGTTTGTTCACTCCTGGTCGTTGGCCTCTCCTGGGGGGATTGTGCCTGTAATCCTGAAGCTCGCCAAGCGGGTTAGGGACCGTCGAGCGCAGCTGTCGCATCGCCTCCTAATCTATTCAAATTGTTTAATCTATTGATATAAAAGCGCCTTACACTAGGTATTCCCATTTTCCATAATCTCTTTTGCGCATCACTCGAGCCGACGTATAATTACTTTTATACTATTGGATTACTATGTACTTTAATACGTTTCTACTCTATGCGGTTTGTCTCAAATGCTATTATTGTTGATGGGACGTCTATTCTATTATTGATGCGGCATACTGACTATTAATAACTGTATTCGAATTAACATTATCATAATCATCATCAGCCTATTGCAGTCCACTTCTGGACATAGGCCTCTTGTGAGGGGTTTGGCCCACATTCCCCAGCGTGGGCACGCGGGTTGGGGATCACAGAGCACAACTTCTGGCGCCCCCTACGCTGTTTTAAACTTTTTACGACAATAATTTTATACATTATAAGTACTGTGACAAGGTATTAAATAAAATCACACCTGTAAACCTCGAAGATGTTGACAGAGCAGTATACTATCTACACACCGAAGTTTCAACAATTATGTTTAGATTCTACAATGAACTGAACTTACCACTTATAGCCGTACACCGGGCACAAATCCAGGCTCCGGGCCACTACTAGAAATTCGAAGTTAAATCTAATGGTACATGACCCGGGATTTGAATCCAGGACCGCTCGATCAGCAGTCGGTTTGTCTATATCTGTAACATCTAAGTTACATTGTATATTATAATTTGTAACTTTGAAAGTATATTGCGTGGTTTTATCTGTAACATTAAAGTTGTTACTAATGAAACAGCACTAGGACAATATAAACGGAATCTGTACAAGATACAGATAGGATTGACGGTCGCGAGCTTTTAAATAGATGAGAACCGGCTTTTAGAGGGACTGGAGCGTGCCTGACTGAGACTTGATATATTGTAGTGATGTATTAAAATGGATGCTCTGTGTAATATTCTCTATTTACGATTTGTATTCGTTACAATCGGACGAGAAGAAATTAATAAACAAAGTAATTTATTGCCGTGAACGTAGGACATTATAGAAGTATAATAACATCTTTCCTGAAAGCAAATAGCACAATCAGCTCAGACGAGCATCTACTCTCCTTTGCGGGGACAAACGCACCAGATATCATATATGTTAGTGTTATTGAAATTTGAAAACATTGATAATAAAATTATTTTTAAGACGTAGGTACATTGTTAAATAAAATTTTCATCATGTTTTAATCGAGTTACATATATTTAAACAATATTTTAAATAAAGTGTTGTTCTTTGAAAGCTACATGTATTCTGTTCGCACAAACAATGTCAGTACGCTGTAGCTGGTTTAAATATTTACCTTTCAGTTGGAGTTCCGTTAGCGCTTTTCAACTCAGAGGCTTTCAAAACGATTTCATTATTAAGAGCAGCGCTGCTAACAAGTCGTACTAAAAAGTGCCGAACATGATTGGAGGAAAGGAGAGAATGGATGTTATTCGCAATAAAGATCACGGTTGTGTGATTTGACGCGCTATTGTTAAGGGTATTGATGCGTGTGGCACGTTCGCGACGAAATTGTGTAGAACAGTTACTCGTTAACGATGACAATAAATTTATTCTGAAATTATTCTTCTTGGTACTACGAAAGGAACGGTCTCGGAACTTTCAAAAAGTCGTATGCGAATAAATAGTTATAATTATTAATGTAAAAATAAGTGTACATATAATGTACATTTATGTATAATGTATTTATAAATGTAGGTCAGGTACAGGGCCTCTTGAACTTATTATTAAGTAGAATTGTCACATGTAAAGTAGGTTTTTGGAATATGCTTAATTTTTAAGGGAGATCATAATTTGTCCATCTTATAATTGAGCCATTTTCGAAGCGGTCTGGCATCGTTTTTAAAATAGACATTCTTACGTAAAACGGTACCAAGAGATTCGTTCATGGTATTGTTTACTAGCATCGTTGATGAATGGAAACGATACCGACGCAGAACGCAGACGTACTTAATGCAAGGTTACATACCTTGCATTAAGTACGACGTCATTTAAAACCGTAAACGTGTTTGAGTCTTGAAAACGCTCAGGTAAAATTAACTGCAACGTGATGTAACACGATTAAGACAAACTATTGTTGGAAACGTTTTAATCTAACCGCTGGTTATTATGTCGCTTTGTAATTATTGTGGTTAAATTGGGGCCACTTTTCCTTAAATGCAAGCTGTACCCGCGATTTCGTCCGCGTGGAATTCAAATAGGTACTGTAAAATTCAAAAATTTCAAGTAGTAGCTTAAGTTACTCTTATTACATCAGCTATCACCCAGTGAAAGTCCCGTCAAAATCAGTTCAGCCGTTCCGGAGTTTAGCCGGAACAATCAGTCAAACAGAAAAAAAAATATTTTCGTACATATATTTACCGTGTATATTATACATATGCATTTAGTAATAAGAGGTTATTTTAATATTACAAACAGACACTCCAATTTTATTTATCTGTATAGACAAGATTAGAGGCTGCATGAAAATTTATTGAATTTTATGATTTTCATAGCGTTGGAGGAGAATTAATAGTAGGTAATATTCATATAATCGGAAACCAGCACATCTTAGATTTCGTAAAAAAATTGTTTCTTAAGATGTGTAAGGTCTGCTAAACTTGGCCGGTGTGTCAGACTTGGCAGCGCACTTGGCCGGTGTGTCAGACTATGTCCTTTATCCTCACATTCTGAGAGGGTCTGCAGCTCCAACAATGGAACGATAAAAGAGTCGAAAAATATAATTTCCATATAATGTTATGTTAAGTGTATGTATGTGATGCTAATGATGAACTTATGTATTATACAAGGAATATTAAGCTATCATAAGTGTCGCCTGTGGACATCTGCAACAAATGATCTCAAAATACAGATATCTGAATAGGACTTTCGGCGTTTCTTTCCGGGAAGAGGGGATCGGGGAGGCGGGGCACCCGGCATTAGAGCACCGGCGAGTTCTGTTTGGGATCTCCAAACGTTTCTGTTAGCGCAAAAGTAAGCCATCGAAGTTTCATTGCAGTGTTAACCGCCATCTCGCCAAAAGTACCCTGGTACTCTTGAAGAGATGGCGGTATTCCTTTGGTAGGTTTCACCCCTGACAATAAAAAGGTATGACTGGTACATGGTTAAAACTAAAATACAAATAAGTTAAAAGTAAAACAAGGCAAAAACAACCTCGAGAGTGGTTTAATCCGCCTTGTATATATGGATGAAAGGGTGTTAAGGATTTTCGGTTTTACCCTTTTCCCTTAATACTTTTAGTCGTACATATGAATATGCAAATGACTGCTCTGGACCCATTTCAAACGTACTTGACAACTACAGACAATTCCAATATGCTAAGGAAGAATTATAGGACAAAAGAACTGGTGTTATCTTAAATTTACTGCGACGGTACAATTCATGACGCGCTAGGAATTAACCATCTAAAACATGTATCTCATTTATTATGCGTCTTGAAGTTCCATTAAGAAAATAAAGTAATCACATACATCTATATTAATATAATAAAGCTGAACAGTTTGTTTATTTAGTCGTGCTAATTTTTTAAATTACCAGTTGAATTCCAGAAATTCTGTTTGTATATCTTGTTATTCACATTTCTGAGGAGCGTTATAAGTACGTTATCTATAACGACCCTTAAACTGTTACCTGATCCTAAACAATGATTCTCGTTTATCTTTACATATATGCGTACCCTTGATTTATAGACGATTTTTGAACTACATAGATATTGATAATCTGAAAAATTGTAAAAGTTAGTATATGATATTCGACGGTAATCTCAGTTGAATTGCTTTTGTGAGGGTGAAACTTTTCTCGGATGTTCACGATAGAGATTCGTCTGCAGCTTTATCATTTCTGAAGCGTTAACTTTGACAAGGATTTTAATCAAACTTTATTTATTGAGTATATTGTATTATCATCTAATCCAGATTGTGATTTTTTTTTGAATTATTCTCGGGATTGTGATAAGTTTGTTCGTATTATGTTTAAATTGGAATAAGCTTGTTTGAATCGTGTTAGACAATGCCAAATGGCATTAATTCCGCCCTTTGTTAACAACAATAAAATGTGTAAAATAAATTGAACCCAGGACCTCTTGATTGGCAGTCGCGCTTGCAGTCAACAGGACCAACGAGGCAGTCACCAGTTACGTTTTTGCTTTTCATAAAATGTGTGAATATTTTAAAATTGGAACAAGAAATGTGTTTAAAATCGATGTGACTGCCTCGTTGGTCGTGTTGGTTGCAAGTGCGACTGCCGATCGGAAAGTCCTGGGTTCAATTCCCGGGTCAGGCACTACTAAATTTTTCTAATGTAGATTTTCTAGTAGTAGCTCGGAGTCTGGATATGTGTCCGGTGGATGGCAAAGGACTCACCACCTATTCCATAGTGGGACGTAAACGCAACTGGTGAAACGTGGGAGAGTTCTACATTCCTCTGCCTACCTCTTCGGGGATACAGGCGTGATGCTACGTTATGTTATGTGAGCTTCAGAAATGTTTTCTTCTGAAATCACAAAGAGTCGATTCCAATGTTATTTTTATGATGTAATACTCGATACGAAATGTATAAAGATGTTATGTTTGGGAACTGAATGAAGGAATTCTCTGACTTCATCTTATACTCCGCAGAATGTACACTATTCTATAGTAAACGTGACAATGATACGAGCTTCACACTCGTAGCTCTGTTACGTTACTGACAGTAAAATTTCCGCTCATTGTCCTCATTTCTAAGCGTTATTTTCCAGAGCGTTGAATGCGAAGTGTTGTCTCCGGGTGTGATCTATTTGCCGACGAGCCCACTCGGCCGCGGCATCGTACGTGTGCTCGTCGTTCTAATGAATGGTGTTTTTATGTTGTTGTATATTACGTTACATTACTTTGTATGTTGTAGCTAAGTATGCTTATAATATGGGTAAGTAAATTTGCCGGTCGTTTTTCAGTGCTTTTATCGCCGTGCGTATTCATGTCGATTAGAGTAAGGTAACAGGTAATTTCCATTAAATACGAGTATCTCGATAATCGCAACTCATCGGCGCGCGGCGCGCTCTCTACAATACATATGCACATTGGCGTATGGGCTTTGTATGTGTGTTTGTAAACAAATAATCAATAATGTTAAGTGTAGAGCTAGAACGCGACCGGTGTATTCCCGACGTCACAATAACGGTGTGGAATATGTATGAATGTATGTACATATGTATGTGTGTATGTATGTATATACGTGTAAACATACACACGTTTTTGCGCTGATCATGTTAAGTCACATTCAGACACATAGCAGCGACAAGAAAAGGTAAAAATAATATCTTAAGGCATCTTCAGACGTGACCATTTAATTCCTAGTGTTACGAAAACCTGGTACTATGGCTAACAAATTACATATACACATACACTGTTTTACCCCTACACAGACAACAGATTCGTGCTCATCAAACAAATATTTATTCAGGGTGGGAATCGAACCTACGACCTGCGGGTCAGCAGTCAGATTTCACAAACCATTGGTGCAACGAGCCAATCTAAATATCTTTATACTTTACTATTCTTTTATATAACTCTACCCAGGAAGTCTAACAATTGAGTAGCGGGGGCCGCTAACAAGACAAAATAAACTATGTAGCTCGGGGTCCCTGAGGTTTAATTAACTCAGCCATCGTTACACGAGTTTGGTTTTATTTTCTAGGAAAACTAGAATTTCTTTTTTATAAAGCAATATTTTCTAAACTCCAACAAATCTCATCTCATCTCGTCGTTACGGACGGAGCTATAACAGACGTTATAGCAAGGCATATTTAGAATAAAATATTATATAAATCTACCGAAGACGGTAGCTATGATATAAAATATATTTTTGAGGTCCTTATCTGCGCAATATCTTTATAATATTTCTAGCATGTCTGTTCATGTTTTGACGACGAAAGAAAGATATGTAGGTATATATTATAGCTACGTGTGTGGGCACACGAGCTGTATTATATAAAATATATCGTAATATGCTTCGCTGTAGTACGCGTTATAGCTTCGACCGTGACAACTTTAAAGCGAAGTGACGCTATTGTTTTCCCACAACTGCGTTGCAACTTCCTCCCGAGCTCGACACATCCCGCTATGCTATGGTTTTGTTATACATAGTTCACGCGAGAAACACGTACATATTTTATAAGTTGATATTTCATATTGCATTATTATTAATTGCAAAAATAGTTGAGGTGAAGAGACAATTTTTTTTACTTTTTATTTGGTTGCTGGATATAAATTAAATAAATAACATAATACATCTCCAAATATGGCCATTTGATCGCAAAGGAAGTATCAGGAGAGCTTGTGTTATGGTAACCAGACTGGTGATATACTAAATATATACGTTGAGATATATACTTAGTATATAGATATATTTTTTATCTATTATTTAATCAGATGTATGACGGGTGATACTTTTTTATAGTATAAGAACCAATATATAAATTTGTTTTTTTTGATTAACGATTTTTATTATAAAAACATTAAAACTATGGTTAACATTATTTCGCCTGAGTTGAACTTAATTGTGATGTTCAAACGCGGATTGATGGAAAGCGGATTAATCCACCTATGGAATTTTTTAAACCATCTTTGAGTTCTTTGATACCGTTTAATGGCTAATGCCTAACGATAACCGATACCGTTTGCTAATCGAGCCTTTCAAAGCACGGTAATAATCGTAAAAACATTGCCAGTAGCATTCATTTATCCATTAACCGACCAAGCCTAGTGTCCTTTTACATATGGTTCACTATCTACAATTGCTTTGAAGCTATGAGGCTATAGACCTAAAAATGGAACTGTATTAGTTTCGCAACCCAGCTTTTCAGCTTATTGCATACTACAAGTGTTGGCCTGATGGTTGAAAGTCGACCATAATCATCATTGACTTGCTGGAAATATTGTACAAATTTACATATTTTGAAATCTTTATCCACACCATAAATTCGTTCATTTTTTTATGACACTATGAAGTTTATATGTACTGACAATATAAAAGAGTTCACTAACATAATAAAAAAAAAAAATTAAAAAAAAACGTAACATCACGCCTGTAATTCCCGAAGAGGTAGGCAGAGGAGTGTAGAACACTCCCACATTTCACCAGTTACGTTTACGTCCCACTATGGAATAGGT
>DWDU01002643.1:0-12489 GCA_018245575.1 Jemadia suekentonmiller
AATTTATACTTATTTAAATACTTTTAGGCGCAGAAACAGAGCGAATACTTGTGGTCAGCACACAATAAAATATTTATTCTGGGTGGCAATCGAACCCACAATCGGCGACTCACCAGTTAGGTTCACTAATCCCTAAAGTAACGGCCCAGTTAAGAAATCTTAGTAAATCGATAATTCGGACACGAGTATAAAAACTCTCCCCCTTCCGATCGGGTCTTTCTTACAGATTATTTAATTACCTACATTGAGTTTCCTTCGACCACGACCACGCCAGCTGTAGCGTGACCGAACTGGTTACCGACTCGTTGCCTCAGGTGCCATTAAACCCACGGCAACGAAAAAATCACTAGAATTGTTGTTGTATCGTAATGCCAGATATGCAGTGCGGTATTTACAGAGTGCAGACCAGCAAGTGATAAATATCTCTATCCTCAGACAATTGGCGTGTAAGCGTTTCCCTTTTTGTTTATTGGTGAGTGGTTATTTACCTGATGGTGAGTGGTCACAGTTGCTTATAGACATTCGCAATACCAGAAACGTTACACCATCGCGTTGCTAGCCCTAAATTCCTTCCTACATACCTCGTTCTCTCCTCCAAGTAAAGTCATTTCATACACATCTCAAATTAAATATTTGTAAGTTACTAAATCAGGAAAAAATTGAACTGAACCCACGGAACCACAATGTAAGGTGCGAAATAGATAGACTACACTTGGACCAGTGAGGCATTACTCAGTATTTCTGATGTGACCCATTAAAAGTGATCCTTTTTCCTGTGTTCTGTTTTTTATATTAAGTTTTATAGTGAATAAAAGTGTAGGAATGCACTTCTAGGGCCGCACGCGAAACGTGTACCTATTGTCTCCTCTTGAACTTGTATTTAATCAAAAGAACTCAAATTACAGTAAATATTAGTTCCATAGTGTCACGACAGGTTGCTTATGGGGTAGATAGAGGGCACAAAGTATCAATGTCTCTATCCTTACGGACCTGAGATGGTTCTTCTTCATTCATCACTTTTTTCATACACACTCACTGGTCTTTGAGAATTGAAAGTAAATATTTCTCCTAAATAATAATAGTTAATAATAAATTGAAGCCCCAAATGTATGGCATGTTGAATTAAATTTATGTAGAACCTCAGAAAACTAGATTTTCCTTATTTTCAGATGGCGAAAATTCTGCCGACAATAATAATCTTGAGCGTGCTGGTATTCGCGGCGTGGTTCGCATACCAACTGCTGCACCCAGGTCCACCTCCTCAGCTGGACCCTGCTGAGTGGTGGGGGCCTAACCACACCAAGGAGCGGCAAGATACCAGCATACGGCCCTTCCAAGTGAAGTTCAGTGAAGAGGTGAGCCTGGATAATCATTATCGTTGATAATATATATAGTTCTATATATAGTTCGACCGTGGACGCGGGACTCCTGTCAGAATGCGAAGGCATCTGTCTGACACGCAGGTCAATCGAGGGTTGTGAGGGCTGCCTGGATAATAATAAAAAAAATAACTAAGGGATAGTGAATTGTTTAATTTTTTAGATTAAGTTCGCATACTGGGTAGTCACACTAACTTGATTAATGCTCTTTTCTCCCTCGTTGTAAGAGAAAATTATTGTCAAACTCGCTAATGATAGAAATGCAACACTTGATGTCTATCGTCACAGCTTCCCATTTATGAATATAAACATAACATCACGCCTGTAATCCCCGAGGAGGTAGACAGAGGAATGTAGAACACTCCCACGTTTCACCATTTACGTTTACGTCCCATTGTGGAATAGGTGCTGAACCTACTGTCATACACTATACACGTATCCTGATTCAGAGCCACTACAATAAAGTTGAAAAAGAACCCGGGATATGAACCCAGGAATTCCCGATCAGCAATAGCACTTGCAACCTACACGACCAACGAGGCAGTCAAACAAAGAAATGAAAAAAAAAACATAATTTTCGAATATAACAAGAGAGTAAAGAAAACAAATTCATTCACAAAGTTTTTACTATATATCCGTATTTTACTGACCACTATTATTGAAATAAACATTATTATTACGAATAAATTCTAATTTCAGATGGTAACAGACCTCAAAGCGCGACTTAAAAACTACCGTACACCTGTTAAGCCGCTAGAGGGCATAGGATTCGAATACGGGTTCAACAGCAACCAGCTGGAGTCCTGGGTGAAGTTCTGGTCTAAAGAATATCCATTCAGTGAGAGGGAAAAGTTCTTTAACAAATATCCGCAGTACAAGACAAATATCCAAGGGCTGGATATACATTTCATTAGAGTCAAGCCAAAGGTAAGCTTTTAGAATTAAGAGGAAAGCTTCTAAACAAAAATATATGCAAAACGTTATATTCAAAGCCAAGAAATGTCACTATGTGTACTTTCGAAATGCTGGTAACACATATTAATATATTTAATGTCGTCAGACCTTTACAGCAACATTGTGGTATTATCAGATACACGAGTACCTCAAAAATTTAAAACATGGAACAAATTTGATCATATGAATGAAAAATGAATCATATTTAATTAATGTCATGTTTATAATGTAGGTACATACTAAGATATCGCAACAAATAATTATATTGTCCAATCCTATATATTATTCGTGTCAATATTATTAGACTCAAGTTTTAATCAAATGTTATAAATAAACCCAATACTGGGAACGATATAAAAATGAGATAAAAAAAAATCAGTTCAATGTATTATTTCGAAGACCTTCATTACTTACTAAATTAAATCTATTTAAAAATCTTTCTATTGATAATCTTGGTACTAATGTTGCTTCTATTTGACTTATATAGGGATTGTACATAAACAGTCACGATTTCCTTGTCTTCACAGGGTTGAATATGAAAATTACACCACGTATGTACATAGGTACATATTAACAAACATTGCTAAAATATATACACGCGTATGTATGTACCTAGTATGTACATTTAATTTAATTCATTGCACGTGTCAGAGCTATCATTGATTGGAATCGCCTCATCAATGTTCATCAGATAATACAAACAAGTTGACATTTGGAATTCTCATAAGGTATTATATATCATGAAGATGGACCTTGTACATGCATCTTAATTAAATTGTTTATGTAGCATATTGTTTTCAAAAATAAAAAGTCCTGGCGAATGTCAATTAGTACCTATATACATTGGTCAGAATTTGTGGATGGCAACATAAAACTGAAATACAAATTAAATATCAAACTAAATATTGAAAATAATTATGCATTATTCATTTAATATATTATACATCCACATATGTATAAAACATACACATTATATTACATGAAATGTATATAATGCTATGGTATGTGTGTAATGGTATAATGGTACATTTAAATTGGATTTAATTTGAAGATACCTACATTCACTACTACCTACCTACATACATTAATTAATACTTTCTTATTTCAGGTCCCCGCTGGAGTGCCGGTGGTTCCTTTGCTTCTGATGCACGGCTGGCCAGGGTCTGTTCGGGAGTTCTATGGAGCGATCCCACTGTTAGCCCGCCAGGCGCCAGGATACGATTTCGCATTTGAGATTATCGCGCCTAGTCTGCCTGGATACGGATTTTCAGATGTAAATATGCGCTGTACAAATAGATCCAAGCCGATAGCATTTAGGAGAGCCTAGCTGAGGCTATTTCAATAATAATGGTTCATTAAATTCAGTTATGTCCTTTGGATTCATGGCCAACTCTTATTAAAAGAAAATTAATCTCGCGAAAACCTGCAGTAAAATTTGGTAACCGTGATGTCATACAAATTAGTCAGACTGCTAACTTACGGGATTGATTATATACAATATATTCTTTACTTAAATGTCCTCTTTACCTGGTCAATAGTTCGCAAAACACCAATAGCACAGTAAAGTAAACAAAGTTAAAATGAATTTTTATCTAGTATTATTGTGTACTCTGTTAAGCATTCTAGCACTGTATTAAGCACGTCGGGTTGGGAAAGATAGAAGCTTTTGTAACTCGGTGCCCTCTGCGTACCCTGCAAGAAATCTGAAGTAATGCAATAATAATATCTTTTTGCAGGCCGCAGTGCGTCCAGGACTTGGAGCGGCGCAAATTGCTGTTATCTTTAAGAATCTGATGAATAGACTTGGCTTTGAGAAGTTCTACATCCAGGGTGGCGACTGGGGTGCTATTGTTGCAACTACAATGTCCACAATGTTCCAGGATGTGATCCTGGGTCACCACACTAATATGCCGTTTATTCTAGTGAATGTCAATCTTTGTATCGAGTATCTTGCTAACAATATGTTTGTGAATAATAATGATAGCTTAGTGGCTTAGAATCTGTCCTCCAACAGTGGAGCCCTCGGTTGCTGGCTCTGCAGAAATTCAGTGCGCTTTAAAAAATAAACATCACAATATCGCAACTATGAAAGAAAACATTATAAGGAAACTTGCACATTTTACAGTTCCTTATACTGATCTATAACTAACATTTGGCTATATCAACTTAACCTTATTCCTTCTGACCCTTATCTAACAATAGAACGATAGAAAAGTTGTCGATGAAAACATCGTCGCTCCCTGTTGAAATGCTTGATCGCTTTTCAATTGATTTCACTTTTTTTATTCGTTCGTTTTAACGCTGATATATGATATGAGTAAAAATTTTTTTTTGGCAGAATGGCTGCACTGTGTTGCGAACAATCGTGGGCGCTTTTTTTCCTGGCCTCATTGTGGAACCTCGCCTGGCCGATCGGCTGTACCCTCTCTCTAAAACATTGTCTACGTACATGGAGGAACTCGGCTACTTCCACTTACAGGCCACCAAACCTGACACCCTTGGTAAGATGGCATTTCCATATATTAATATCTATTTTTAATTTAACTTTCATTAACCCACTGGTCCAGTGGTTATTGAACTTGACTGCTGAGCTGGGGAGCGTGGGTTCGATTCCCGCCCAGAGCAAATAATTATGTGATGAACACAAGTGTTTGTCTTGAATGTAATATACAAAATCTATACAAATGTATGTTCAATATTACCGGTGTATTGCAATATGCTCACTACCTATAGTATAACGAGACCGATACGTAACTAGACCTGGGAGAGTACTATACTCCTCTTCATTCCTCTTCAGGAATTACAGCCACGATGTCACGTTACGTTCAATAATACAAACGATAGACACCTAAATAATGTGCCATAATTATTTTACTGCACTTCTCCAGGCATAGGTCTAACAGATTCCCCAGCTGGCTTGTTGGCGTACATCTTAGAAAAATTCTCCGCATGGACCGCCAAGGACAACAAGCGCCTCCCCGACGGTGGTCTCTCGTACTTCAACAAGACCCAGCTGATTGACGACGTCATGGTCTACTGGAGTACCAAGTCCATCACCACTTCCATGAGGCTGTACGCTGAGAGTATGAGTAACAAGAACCGGGCACTTTATTATGACAAGTAAGTTGCAATTATCAAATAGATGAGGCACTGGCTAGAGGGGAAGTTAGAACTCTCCGAAATTGTCGTGCGTGTATGAAGAGAGTGTATGAAGAGAGTGTATGAAGAATATGTGCATTAGAGATTGAGATATTCGGCACTCTGCCTAGCCCGTAAGAGGTCTGTCGTGACTATATAACTATAATAACATTTAAAGACCACAACTTATTATTCAATTGCTCCAGATATCCATCAGAAGTGCCCGTCTGGTTTCTCCAAGCGAAGAACGAACCTCTCTATCAGTCTCCTACAATCCTAAAAGTCAAATATACGAACATCCAAGGAACAACAGTGCTTGATGATGGAGGACATTTCCTTGCCCTGCAACTACCTGAATTCTTCGCTGAAGATGTCTTCAAGGCTGTGAAGGCGTTTAGGAATTTTCACGCGAGTATACCAAAGGTTGAGTTGTGACAACTTGTCATTTTTGGTTGGCTGTGGTAATAAACGGTTTTCGTGATGTCATTTTGGTTTTATTCCCTGCAACTTTATTTTTGTATTATATAAAATTATAATAATTTCGTTATCATATAAGAACACGCCTGTATTTACCGAAAGAGTAGGTAAATTTTATATATTATCTAGTCAATTATAAAGAAAAAAATTATTTTAGGAGAAAAAAATAACTAAAAATGAAGTAACAATCACATTCGCCACCCCACGGTCCTATTGCCTTGTTGACTGCCATCTCTCGACTGGTACTAACCCTAAATAGGTTTTTGGCTAATAAAAGCTGCGTATTTACCCCTCTTATCAGCGCTACGCACGCTTGCCTCTAATGCCTTTAAAATAAGGGACGTATAAAGGTTTTTCACACCGCGGTCGGGAACAGGTTTTTAAATAATTCGTTTTTTAACGAATAAAAGAATCACAGACTGCCTCATTGGTTGAGTGGTTGCGAGCGCGACTGCTGATCCAGAGGTCTTAGGTTTAATTTGTATTTTTCTAATAAGAATTTCTAGTAGTTCTAGTAAATTTCCTAGTAGTGATGATTACAAGTCTCGATATGTGGCCGGTGTACGGCAATGGACTCATCTATTCCATTGTGGGACGTTACGTAAATGGTGAAACGTGGGAGTGTACCCGCACTTCTCTACCTACAGCTTCTGGGAATACAGGCGTGATGTTACGCTCACATTATGACATCAGAAATGTAGATAAGACCGTGTGTTGCGAACCCAAAAGGTTTCATGCCAATACGGTAAACATACAAGAATAAACAAAATTATGTTAATAATGACAACTAATTATTTTTCTTCCACCCAATATATTTTATTTATTACAGCAAGCGCGCATATTAAGAAAATTGTTAGTCAATTATAATGATTATTATGGTACACAAAAACGCTGGTGTTCTGAAAAAACCTAATCTTTGACATCTGCACCGCCGCGTGCGAGGGGCACCTAACACGATTTTCGTCGTCTGAGATTTATTCTTGCCAAATGTAAATTTAAATTAATAACGTTATAAGAACTGATAGCCTAGTAGTTTATATTACTTATCACCGCTCCGGGGCTGTTAGATTCCAATCCTAACGCGCACGTTTTTAGAAAGTTAACTACGCTTTAAGATAAAAAATATCTTTTTCTGTAACCGCACAAGGAAATGCAGTATGAAAACCTGTATGCCTTGTAGGTTTCCATGATGTTCTCTAAGGCATTATGAAGTTTGCTTTTTCTGAGAGAATACGCGTGTATATTCTAATGTTAAAGGGGGTAATAATGATAACGATAGAATACCGTCCCAAAAGGCATTTATTATATTAATTTATTTCAACGCTATTGTGATACGAATCGTAGATCGTAAAAGTGGTCACTGTATAAGAGTAAATCTATGTACTCGTATATAGATGAATTAATGTTTTTACTCTTAGCGGTCGTTAGAAGCAAGTGATATCATTATTTTATCAGAGTTTTAATAAGTATTATTAGGCATTTGTGTTATTTATTTCAATTGGATGACAAGATTGAGGAATGTGGAACATGTTCAGCACACGTGTAGAGATACAGTTTTTTGCTGCTCGACGCACTCACTCTCTACCTATCGTGTAAGGGAGGTAGCGTAATGATAACATATTATATTTGTTCTATTACGTTTTTCTGCATAGTTTTACATTGTTATTGCGCGAAAAATGGATGAATAAATATTTTTTTATTCTATAAAAGTATTTTTTTTTAATTGAAAAAGGTTAAAATTATCAGATTTCCTTTATGATACTAAACATTTTCTTTTTCGAAAACTTTTTTAGGAGTATCAAGAAAAGATTAAAACTCCAAACTAAATTTAACGGAAATTAACAGTTATCTGATACCCGCTTGAAAAGTACAAGCGAAGTGTTAGCTCAGTTTTAATTGCTGATTTTATGGTGACTCGTTGTAAATTGTAATATCCGTAGAATGGGGATTGGAACATTTAGAACTTTTTAAAAAAAGCGGGCTAAAGCTTGCCTTATATTAATATCCTAACTTTAAACCAGAAGAGTGTATGACCATTTCGCATGAAATTTAAAAACCAATGTCTCAATCTCACACCACCACTTTGGGGAATAAGTCTAATATAGGTATAATAGCTTATTTCAGGCACCAGGCTCTCACTAAGTAAGTTTCACCGTAGAGCACCATGTAACTGGATGTTAGAACTGAATTGTAAGTGCCTTAATGAGAGCAAATAAATGAATTTTATTATAAAAAAAAATAGGTGTAGGTGTAGGAACAAAATATTTCAAAGCGTAGAATAAGCAAGCGATGAACTGACAGAAATTTGTGGCCAACGCCTTCTTAATCAATATTTCCCCGAGCGAAATTGTCAGTATGGATCCGAGATTAAAATCATGGAAGGAAAACTAAATAGTGCACTGTTCAATAAATCTGAAGAAAAGTCCTAATACGAGACTAATCTAACAATAAGTAAATACATACATAGTTTTAAAATGTCTCTGTAACGCTATTATTTTATGAGACTTCTGTTAACCAAACGAGTGCGGTCGCGGCTTTTCTGTCGAATCTGATGCCGGTTAGATTATTTAGGTATGTCAACCCCTGATCAGGATAATAAAACATTAGAAAACACATATGATACCTGTGTCCTATTAGAGGGATAGGTTCTAAAACTTTGGGAAGTTATATTGTCAACGACGAAACAACCAGCCGTGTAAAGGACTCCACAAATAGGAGAAGTATTCCATGCGGATGAGCATTTTGAATATCTGAAAAAAAGTTATTATCAGCTTTGAGTGCCGACTGTAAATAAATAAATGGTTATTTCCAAGTAATATACAATGTTTAAACAATAAGGCCATTGTATAAAACAACAAAGTATGTATGGCAATGGCAATGGCCTTAACCCTTCTTATTCTACGAATAGACCCATGTACATCAGTACAGCGATAAAAGAGTTGATGATTAGAATTTATTTTGTTGTAAAATGTTCCATGAGTGTTACATACCATATTATTATATTTAAGGCGGCTTGATTCACGTTTGTTTTCTCGGGGTGTCCCGACTAGTTTCGAACCTATACGAGGTCGCGGCGGACAGACAGGCTTAAGATATAATAATTTATTTTGTTATATTTAAATCATAAATTAATCCGCTATCTGATTTATTCTCTGTATAAGCTGCATATACGGGCTGCAGTAACTTTTGCTAGAAGTCCTATGTACTACTACAGATTGTCTATGTATTTATTTTTATGTAAATGATTAAAAAACATTTAACAACTGCGTGTAATTTATTTATTTTTCAAGAAAAAATTGGTTTAAATATACATATGGTATTTTTTTTACAAAAATAAAGTAAATCAAAAACATAACAATAACTTTCACACCCCAATGTCATTTGTCAACGATATCCTCTGGGTACTTCTCACCCCCTCCCTATCCGACAATTCGTTTACAGTCGACCGATAATCTCCAGGGAAATATTACCCCATGGGCGTTTTAATCCTATTACTTATGGGAAATGGCTGCAATTTGGAAATCATTATCAGTATAAATATATCATTAATCTATAGTGCTCTAGTGGTCAGTCGCGCTCGAGGTGTAATCTGGTTGAGTACGGAAAACGATATGTCAAGTGCAGCAACGCCGATACACTGTTTTTTAGATAACCACTTATATCAAAATATTGTTTTATGACTTAGCCCCACTTTTCTTGTGAAGTATCTAAAGTTTAAGTCCTGAAATGATCACTCTATTCCTGAATATTGAGATGATTATTTATAATATGTGGAGAATAGAAGGAATTATAATCTAGTCGTTTGTTTGCCAGCAACTTCGGCTCAAATCATGGCGCGCACATCGAATTTTACAAAATAGTGGGTGCATTTTGAAGTAAATTTCCTTTACTATGGCAGTAAAGGAAAACCTTACACATTTTGAGGTCTACAAAAGATTATTATCTGCCTATCTAAAGCGTCTGAAGCCTGCTAATCTGGCTTATCATGTTTATTGTAGAATATCCCTGACAAAAGTTGAATAATTATATGTACCTATATGTAATTTGTAAATGAATGAATATTATTGCTGAATTGAATATCACGAACGAACATCATTGCTGAATTGAATATCATAAATGATAACAGCGATGAAATCATTAAAGAGCTTTCAGCACTGCTTGTGATAAAATAAATAAATATATAAATTTATTTTATATCATATGCTGTAAAAACGTACTCAGTGTTTTTAATACAAATGCTTACGACTTCCTCTTAATAATCTCATAAATCTAGGTCGTTACGGAGACTATAAATTAATTTTGCCTTGGGTTTTTACGTACCTTAAATTGTAACCTAAAAAACAAAATGTGAGCGGGGAAGTATCTGGAAATTTCTTCCAGCGAGCAATCAGGGAATAAACAAACATTGACCTCACTTATCTCACACAACACACACACACACATAATATAAACATCCGACGAAGCCGATTTAAGTACAGAACGGTAATGTTTCATCTAGTTCGCAGGCATCCTTGGAATCGCACACACAACTGAATTACCGACACGCGTTGTTAATGATTAGTTAATTAATTAATTTTACAGTGAGAAAAAAAACATACGTGATAAAAATGATGAAGTTGTTCATACTATTGCTATGCACATCTGTATATGGGAGACACCGTCAGCCGATCTGTAATGAGCAAACAGCCCTAACAAAGCTACGAAGACCAACATATGACTTCGCCATGCAGATTCTGGACAGAGTCGCTCAAGAGAACAAGCAAGAGAACTTCGTGTTTTCACCACTCTCAACTTGGCTTCAGTTAATAGCATTAGCAGATGGGGCGACGGGCACAACGCTTAATGAAATTCTAAATGTGACTAAATACCACAGGATGGTGTGTTTCAGAGAACAAGTACGAAATATATTCAATTCACTCCACGAAGACTTGGCCCCTTTGGGAAAACGGCGCAGTATTATCGTGATTGATAATCTATATGACGTGAAAGAATCTTATAAAAGTAATATTGAAAAGTTAAATGATGCTAAGATTCTGGCACTAAGCTTCAGAGACAGTCTGCAATCAGCAGCCAAAGTTAATGAAATTATTGAAATAGACACAAACGGCGTTATACAAGCAGTGGACGCGCAAGACTTTAACATGTCAGTTCTATTGATGTCTGATATATCATACATGAAAGCAGACTGGAGAATTCCGTTCAACCCTGTATACACTAGACAGGAAGCGTTCTATTCTGAGGAAAAAATTGAAATTGGACAAGTGAAGATGATGTCACAGACAGGTTACTTCAATGTAACAAACATTCCCGCTATTAACGCTAAGGCACTGGAATTACCTTTTAACGAAAGGGTTACCATGCTTCTTCTCTTACCATATGTTGGAAAAGCTGAAAATTTATTTTTATCGTTACAAAAGATAAGGCTAATGACCATATTCAGTTTAATGGAACGCCATGGACCGATGTTGATTAATGTTAAATTGCCAAGATTTAAAGTGACCACGGATATTGACAATATTCCAGAGCTACTATACGATATGGGACTCCATAAAGTGTTTTACCCAAACCTAGCTAATTTAAGGAACATTAGTGATTATAAAGTGTTTGTGTCAATGATGCAAAATGTAGCTGATATTGTAGTTACTGAGGATGGTGTGACGGTTAGCGATTTGATAGAATCACTGATTATGCCTGACGCCGCCATAGATTTCCACCTCAACCGACCATTTGTATACCTCATCGTAGATAGAAGAACTGAGGCAATATTATATGCAGGTGTTTATTCTAAGCCTTCACTATTTTAAATATAGATATAAATTGAAATTATCTTCCGTTTTATATTAATAACTTTATTCGTAACTTTCATTCATATGTTAACAATATCTCACTTTATGACTAGTATCACAAAAACAGCCTCAACAAAATATATCATAGGTAGCTTACCTATTGTAATACCTTGTATTAATAATACACTTAATATCAATTAATTCGTGTATAAGGAATTATTTTTTACATCAATATTTTATTCACTTACAATTAAAGTTATAGGTACACATATATACGGTATGGCGAATGTTTTAAAGTATTGAGCACGAATGGGCCACGTCATGCATGCTTCAAGATACCCTAAATTTCAAGTTGAGACCCAGCTATGGACCTGCAAAATTTTCCTAATTTCCTTAATGATAATAACATTTTTTATAATATAACGACACTACATGACGTGTTACATAAAATAATAATTACATCAGTTTCGTTACCCACATAACACAATAATAACTATTGTTTTTTTCCTTAATGATAAATATTTTACAATATGTTATACAGTATATTATGTACATATGTAATTTTAATACTGTTCTATCCATTACTAAAATTGTCTACAATATATTCACATTCAAACTATTACAAGTATCCAAAGACGTACAAGCTTATCTTATTATCGTATTCAAAATATGCTAATTAATGTAAAAAAAAACGTAACATCACGCCTGTAATCCCCGAAGAGGTAGGCAGAGGAGTGTAGAACACTCCCACGTTT
>DWDU01002644.1:0-12489 GCA_018245575.1 Jemadia suekentonmiller
TAAATAATGTGCTGTTTTCGATAAATGATTTGCATATTTAAATTTATTCTAAGCTACAAACGAAAAAATAGCATAATGTTCTCTAGAACGTGTCCTGACTGCCAACCTCCACTTGGTTAACGTGGCATTATGGAGTAAAGGAGACCCGTGTTCGGCCGTATAATGATTAAAGAGTTATTGGATAAGATTAGATAGAAGTTTACCAGCACTAACTGTTTCAAATCGTCTTGTAAACTATATTGCTGGCAGAAATTATATCGATCTTCAGCATTTCGATACTATATATTTACTTTTCTCTTTAATTCTTTAAACAAAATCACTATTATCGGTAAATGGTGGTTGTTATTATTTTCGTTAACTCTTCTCAAAGTAGCCGCTGAGTACAACCCCCCCTCTTTCTATAAGGGCCTGTAGCAGTTTTTGTCAAGTAACAGGCAAGTATCTTCATAATGATATTTTTTATTAACATTTTTGCATATAATTTAATTTTTAGGATTTCAGCAAATTGAAACGACATTTAATTGTTCCTTGCAAATAATTATCGGTTTATTTATAAAAGTGATCTCATATACGCATAGACATTTATTAATAAATCACCAATATGACACAAACAAATTATATACAAACATGGTAAAATTATTTCCTAGATAAGTTTACATAAAATGACTGAAAAAATGTCACATAATCATTTTCATCTTTCTTTTGAAAGGACATTTAAAACAAATTTAATTCTCTAGAATGATATGATGATAGAAAACCTCTTGCGATTCTCTTTATCAGAAATAAAAATCAATTAAACAGAATCAGGCAAAATAACGATAGTACATACGTTACCAGTTAACAAATGCACGATAAGCTATCGACGAACGCTATACAAATATTATACATGAAATCGGTACCTACAATACACAAGTACGATTCACTGGGAGCACGTGTCTCCCCGATAACACCGACGATTTATAGATCTTTGTAAAGTTATAAATAGGAACACTTTCAGAAGTTGACTTTGAATTTGTTCACCAAGGACTGTAGGACACAACGGAATTAGAAATGCCCTTGAAATATTTATTGTGAGATTCCGTTCTTGGATAAAAAGTTTTCGAGTTAACGTAAGCCAATGTTTGACATCTACGTAATATTATGAAACACCGACAAATAAATACAAAGTCATTTTGCGAAAACGAACAACTTTTTGGGAATGAAAAGTTTGAACCAGTTCAAGATTCTTAGTCAGAAGCATCTCACTCGCAAATATACTGATACTAGGTGAGCTCGCGACTTCGTCCGCATGGAATTCTAAAATTCCAAAATGTATATTATGTAAATTATATATTAAATATTCTATCTTTTTTGATAAGTCGAGGTCAACTAAAAACAGCTTATACGAAATTCTACCCCCAAAGGGGATTGAAAATCTCTCCTTCTCCCTCTCCGACCTTAACGTATCAAAAAAGAGTCCTACCAAATTTCAGGTTTGTCGGAGCTGTACTTTGGAAATATAAATTTTCTATTTTTTACGCCCCTACAATCCTCTTTGGGGGTGTCATTTCATAAGACCCGTTCTTAGTTGATCTCTACTTAGCGAAAGAAATATCCCTGCCAAATTTCAAGTCTCTAGGCCTTATAGTTCCACAGATATCATGATGAGTCACTATATACACAGAAATACTCTTTTATACATATATAGAGAGATTTTATTTTATATAACTTACATATAGGTTTTTATTCTACATCAGTATTTAGAATTTCCATTAGCATGGTATATAATGCGTTGTAAATCTAAAATTCCACGAGCATACGGGACAAAAACGCTTCTTCAACCGTTAAATGGAAGGTTCTTGTGTGTGAATTTTCCAACTAGCAGTCGTTTGACCGTGCCACTAGCGATGCGGGAACTGCGTTCACACCCCGGACTGCCATGGTTCAGTCATGGGGTTAATGATCTAAGAATATAGTAGTTACATTCCGTTTTGGAATATCACATTGCCTCATAGCAAATTATTTTGTACGATAAGTGAATTTTTTTATGGATACCTTTACCGTGTTTCAGTACTATTTATTGTTTTAGTTTACATAATGTTATTATACTACTACCATGTCACCAATTAGTTAATAAGATATTTACATATGAAATTAAGGTGGACGTGAAATACCTTAAATGCCTCTGCGGAGAGAGTTGTCATTGTACTTACCTGTAAAAGAAAATAGATATTAATAAAATGGAACAAAAATCTATATATGATTTATACAGTTTACATTAAAATTGCAAAATCCAATCTTGTCATCTATCAGCTGTGTTATTGCTGGGAATACTTTACTCCAGAGGTAATTTGTGCACTACTCTGTATTCATTATTCTATTGGCAACTAAACAAACATCTTGATCATTATCATCTAATATTACTATGTCCACTACAAGGTAAGTTCATTTGGTACTAAAAAGAAGCAGTAAGAGGAAATCACATTCATATCACGACATTTAGAAACATCGCAGTAACTCGACCAACTATCATTAAATCTACATTACACCTACCTACCGACCTACCTGTGGGTTCACCATATGCTCGAAAATCCTCAATTCTCCATTGTTCGGGATCGAAACGAACGAAACGAAAAAAAATAAACGCCAATCTCTCGAACATCTGGCGGATCCACCCTCTTACACCCCCGACCAACGAGACAGACATATGCAGTATATTAAACCAAGAACGAGACACGAGACCGGTACACCCCTCTGAAAGAGCAAAAAATCAAAAATTGGATGCGCGCACGCATATACTGAGTTCCGTTTCCGAATTTAAATTCTGTATTAGGCTTTTTTCCATACCTTTGTTTTTGTTATTGCACGAAGATTTCGAATTTAAAATGTATTCATATACACAATGACTTTTAAATTAACATGAGGCATGTTGCTAATTCATGCACTAAATGATTGGGATTTCATAAATTTTGTATATTTCTTGTAAATAATTGTGTAATTATTTCTTGAATATAATGCACAAGCTTCTTCTATTATAGTGATATAAACATGTAACAGAACCACATTTTAATTTACCATAAAAGAAGACCAAGTTCAAGGTTACCTATATGAATGTAACAACTGTACTCTTGAAACCTAAGCCTTTGCTCTTTAAGTATGGCGTTATCTATAGTTTGCAGACGAAGAATAAATCTTGCCCATTTACTGATTGTCATACCACAACCGCTAAGATTGTCCCGAAAGGATTTCCACATCTTGCAAATGTTCAGGTTTCTCACGGGTTTTAGAGTAATACAAATACGTCGTTGGCACGTCTCTAGATATCCTGTTGTTGTAAACATTGTTCTGTGGATATTATTATTTTTACAAGCATCAATAAAACATCTGTTTGCAACAAGAAGTGATGGTATTTTTTTTTTCAGAACACATAGAGTTTACTACGGTCGTAGGCACACTTTTGCTTACTGCATTATTTTAAATTCTACATAGCTTATTGTCCTGAGAGTTTTTAAAATAGATTAAGGTTCTATAATCAGATCACGCGGACGGTATCGATAAAGAGAAAACCAATTTTGTTTCCGATTTTTGTTACATCTCACTTTGGCGATTGAAGGCATGTGTTTCATAAGAAGAAGAATGATGTAAAAGCGTAACTTTCTTGGACTTGTATGTTTAATTTAATACATGTACATAAAATTCAAGATATTATATTATTTAGCATATTATAAGTGATAAAATTTAAATTTAGTCGCCCTCTAGGAACATGTATTTAATTAAAAATCAAATATAACACCTATCATCAATAAATTCCCACGCATACTGTCAGGAAGCGCCGAATAGACAACCCTAAGTTACCTTCGGCCATTTAAAAAAAAAACGCCCGCATACTTTCATATTTCGAACATCTGTCCCATTGCGCATCCATCCCATTCCCACAGGTACAATTTTACATATCACTGTCTCGGTCTAACGTGCAGTAAAGTCAGGTAAAACTTGTTGAGCTTACAAGTGTGCATATATTTTATGGCAAGTGCATATGTGTGGGTGTCCCATAGACAATTTTTAATAAATAGTCATAGACAATAGTCATAGATATTGGTTTATTTCGCGTTCGCCAATAAATTACTGCTATTGTTATGATATTGAGGTGATACGTGAGTTATATTTGTAATTCTTATAAAAAAGGCTAAACATAAAACCAATTCGATGTTGTAATACTTAAAATAGTTAAAATATGCAGAACAGTTTATAGAGGTGAAAACCCTCATTGAATTGTAACAAAATATTACATAAATTATGTATCTGAAACACTTTTACTGTTATTGTTTCTTCCATGTCACTGCCAGAACTGTTTTGATGATATACAAAAATCAAATCATTTAATTCAATAATCCATCCCCGTATTGCAATTTGTCCCCCGCGCACAAGTACCTGACGCACCCCATGTTCACCCCATTGAAATCGAGCAAGGGTCGCCCGCGCACCCCTCGTACGTCCATTTTATGTCGCTTGCGCACTTCTACACTCCATTTTGATCATGCTATGGAATTATTAGTTCATAACTTCACATTTCATTATGATATTGAAAACGTACAACCGAATTAGGATATAAATATAATATATAAAAAAATAAATATAAATACGATCTTTTAACATTAGTTCCAATTATGTCTATAAATCTGTCAAAATTTAGCGTTTGTACATTAAAAAGGCTTAAAAATTTTTTTTTTGAGTGAATTCTTAGTTCACAACTGCATCTTTATTTGTCTACCGTGTCTGTCAGGTGGACGGTCCAATGGAACATTATCAATTGTCTATGTGTGGTACATAGGTATAAATATTAAGTTGTCCGCAGACATCTTATACATGTGTGATTAAATATGTATATCTATGTTTTACATTCATTTCTATGTAGGTATATCTTTGGGATAAAAATCTATAATTTTATATACGTGTAGCACTTAGACATGAACCTACATTTAAGACCTGTTTCCACCCCAATATTCACTGTACGATGACTGCGCGGTACACGGACCGTGCAGCGAGGTGAGGGCGCCCGCGCACCCCATCGCTACCATTTTTTGTCTCTTGTACACCCAATGGGGTCGTAATTATTAGGGCGCTGTCAGACGCAAGGCATACTTGGATAAAAACGCAGCGTTTGTATGAATATGACGTGTTTTGAACGCGAATATACGATACTTATTCAATTTTGTGTTGTTGTTAAATTAAGTCATCACCATCAGCCTACCGTAGTCCACTGCTGCAAAGAGTGCTATCGCAATTTAAATTTTTATCGTTTTTTGGATGACTGTATAGATTATACGAGTTTTCTAGTAGTATTGATTGAATGCTAGAGATACGTTCACCTTATCTAGGAGTAGCGTTGCTAAAATATTTTAATATACCGTTAAAGTTTTATACTATTTAATTGGTGAAACGTGGGAGTGTGTAGTACAATCCTCTGCCTACCTTTTACGGGATTACAGGCGTGAATCAACGCTTATAATTTTTATAGTTTAGTTTAAAATACCTTTTCTATTACGAATGTCCACTTAGAAATAGTATGTTATAGCTAGTAAAAATGTGTTCGATTAAAAAATAAATTTAAAACAACCTCTACACTGATGGGAACGATGTTGTAATAGTATAAATTTAACGGAAGATTCTATGTAAAACTACCTTATAAGGAACGTGGCGTCAATATATATATATATGATAATACTACAAAAATATCATTTGGAAGTACTTTTTTAATGATTGAACAGTTCATAATATAACCTGCCGCGTTTCAAACGCTGTGTCATCTGGAAAGGACATGACAATTTTTTGTCTTTCTCGCACGGCGCGAACGGAATTGGGGTCATATTGAAACTATTACAATACCGAATATTGGAATTTAGTTGTGAGAGGGTGACGTATGAATGTGAACGAGAATTTTAATTAAAAGTAAGTATATGACGCATGGCCGAATAACAATAGCTTGTGAAGCGAATTTTATTTATTGTATATCGATGCTACAAGTGATATTATTCCATTCTTCAGTTAACACTCATATGAAATCTTGGAAATTATGACAGTCATCGCCGAGACCTGGCTGCAATCAGAAGAATCTCATGAAGAAGAACCTCGTATAGGTCCAAAACTAATCGGACTAACCCAAAAAATATATAATATATGAATTAAGTCGGTACGTACATATATAATTATCATGTATATAAGCACTCCCATTTAAGTGACCATTGCGGAGAACATTTTACTTCGCATAGGCTCAGTAACCCTTTTGTCAATTTCAATCTCTGGCCCAGAACCAGGGCGTTCATGTTAATACGTAATTTCAGACAATTAGACACTACATGGCTATAAGCGAATTACGTCACGATGGTGTCACGTCAGTTCTTTTACAAACATCAGCAACTCTTCGTATCGTTTTGTACTGTACGAAACAAGTCTTCCCTCAAAACGACAATACATAAAATCACACGCCTTGAAAAAGTTACAAAAAAGTCTAAGCTAAGCAGGATTCTTAGTAATGCTTGTCTTCACAGTTGCATCAAGCGATATTTAATATCTATTAAATTACACATAGGATATAGCAGACTATTATTTATGTATATCACAAAGATCGGTCGTCATTTTATAGAAATACTTCAAGAAATTTGGATTGGAATTAGTAGTAGAAGGATGTAGGGAAGAATGGGAAGTGATGCCTTTTACTCTAAAGTAGGTAGGTGTACTCGTGATGTAGAGATTCTGATTTCCGATGGGTTAGTTGCAGATTTTTGAAAGCGTACTCATGTTTCGGGGTACGTGTTAAAAAGGTCTCTGTTGCTATTGTTCAACAAAAATGTGTAAATATTAGAGAATAATAATGAACAGGTCAATAATCTATTGCCTGTTTTCATCAATCTGACGGCATCAGTAGTGTATACTCCAGACGACTTTGAAATTGGGAGTAGGCTTTCTCAAGTAATGGAATACTATATGTACATAGATAACATTGTACAGTGTAAGATAATATAGTCAAAATATCCTAAACGTAAATTTTCCAATATGTACTACTGAATGGGATATTGTATTTACAAGGCGTGCTAAATATAAAAAGGAAGTAAACGATTTCTTTATAATTAACGTTTCCGTTTACATACATACATACATACATAATGTATTTTAAAAGAAAAGCATTATGGTTTTATGGATTTGGATAAAAGTTTGGCACTTCATTAGTCTGGGATTCAAAAGTTAGGATGCAACTCTGATTAAACTCTCTTAACTCTGCTACATATGCGTCTCATAATAAAATTTATTGACATTTCTATAATAATTCCCCCTGTTTTTTTTGTTAATTAATTTTAAACAACAGATGATGAAGGCTGACTATTTCATATGGTTAAGAATTTTACGGATACGTAATGCGACTTCAACGAGTGGGTGAACGTCACTGGCAAATCATCTCTTTATCGGCGCGAGTTATATCGTTGTACACTGGCGGTCGACTCGTGCGCACTTTTGCTTCTTTTTTTCTTTTCATTGTATTTTTTACACCGGCCCTTCCGAACAGCTGGTCGACCGGGCCTTTGACCATAGCCGGGTACTGACCTGCTTTATTTTGGTTCCAATTTTGAACAGACGCAAGGAGCAACGACTCGCTATAAACGTCTTGTGAAATACCTTGCACGTACGAGAAAATTAAGTTCTGCAAAGTGTTTATGAAGTTGAATCAAACATCTGGTATTTGTGCGAATTACGTGTGCGTTTCTTAACATTTAAAGAGTGCTATGTAAGCCTGAATGAGAAAGAAAATAGATCGCAATGCTCCTTCTGGTAATAACTTCACGAATATTTTACAACGTTACTTTGATATACTATTATATATAATTTTCAAAAAAAAAAAAAAAAAATTCAAATAACATGTAAAGGCAAATAAATATTTACAGGGTATGTTTATAAATTCAAATATTATCTTTTAAGACACAGAGAATCAATGAACGCAATGTGATATAAACTAAAACAAAATGACTAATTTTTTTTTACAATTTACTCTTCGCTACACACTAAGTTGGCGTACTAGGTGTCTGTGACAATCCTCAATACCAATGTTTCTGAAGGATCATGTTGGGTCTCTTATGATCTTGTTACCGCATCATAAATCATGGCACATCGTAAACCACAACAAAATATTAACTCTACATATTTATCACATTATACAACATTAAAAAATTATATATTAAAAATGTTCAATACATCATGTTAGAACATCGACGTTATGACACTTTCTATTTATTTGTACGTTTGAACTTCTAGTATGCTCAAAAAAAAGTCTTCTAATATGCACTTGGCCAGCGAGGCAGACTATGGACCTTCTCATTCTGAGAGGAGGTCAGTGTCCAGTAGTGGCATAATAAAAGGATTAATGACGATGAACTTTGATAACAGTTTAGTCAGGAACATAGTAGCAGTACTAGCAGAAAGCAGTAAAAGCAAACAAAAAATAAATTGACCCACTAAAATCAATATATAACGAGTTTAGAGATAAAAAAACATTAGTAGGTAATGTAAGTAAATAAGCGAAAAAGAAACCACAGTATAAATAACAAAACGTGCTTTCGAGACATACCAACCTGATATATGAAACACATGTAGAATCTAATGTAAATATACGACCGGAAGTAAGATTTTCTCTTTTACAAGTTCTCATATGCAAGGTTAGAAGCAACCAATACGTTGTTCACTACAACTTCAGTACTTGCGGATATTATCTCAAATAGGATCATTCTAATTGAGCTTCATGACATACGTTGATATTATACCATCCCTGAAATATAAGGTGTACTGCTTATCCTGCTATTGGGTACACTTTTAGCACTGACAATTGAGGTATACTACGGGTTAATGTCTTAATATGTGAACACGACACTATTACAAATACAGTAGTGATCATATTTATAGTAAAAGACGTAGGTAGTATAGCTGGTGTTGCTCAGTTCTTTGCTGGACACAGTATCACCTTCTAAAGTAGAAATTACTTCCGTGGAATTAAAATAGTTGTCATCAGCAATACATTTAGCTGGACAGGCGGTAGTTGTGCAAATCTTTGCCGGGCAGAGAGCTTTATTATCAGATTCGAAAACAGAAAATTCGTATGAGCCAAGTGGTCGAGTGTCGCTAGTTACATACGAACTAGCTCCAAAGAGTGTGTGTAGCTGTGCAAGGGACACGGCTAACGCACGATTGGCCCGTGCGCCGGCAGGTGCGGCGGGCGGCCGGTTCGCGCTCGGGGCTACGTGGGAATGTCTTGTGTTACGATCACGAGCTCGAAAACTTTGAAACTTCACGTGGAACGTACCTTGATGGCCTTATTACACACGCACGCCAATATATATATCGATAGTGGTGGAAGCTTTTGTCAAAGGTACAACTGGGGGAACACCATCGGCATAATCACTTCTGCTCTTAAGCTGGAATGTTGGCTTTATATACCGATTCCATCAAAGACTGTAAGATCAGCGATGTGTTTGTGAGGAAGCCTTACTTTGTCTTACTTAACTTGCTACTTAAGTGAGTGAAAATTTTAATTTCAATGCAATGAAGTTTCAATGAAGTGTCCCTTTACTATTTCAATAACAAAAGAAATATTGCAAATAATGTACCAAGTGAAGGCCAACATCTAACACAGCCTACATCCATTTAGTAACACTACTTAGATCAAGTTCCAAGTGTCACCCGACTGAGGGCATAGTTACTTGAGTAACAGGGAGACAAAGATTTGCCGTTCATATGAACTCAAAATGTTTACTATGATCTCGGGAAAATAAGAAACAATTCGTACAACTGCCGTCACTAATCTCTCCTCAGAACATCTAGAAATGACGAACGAATATCGGACTAATAAAAATCTAATGTTATTCACGGGCATCAAATGCGGTTTAGTATATATCCATAAAAGTTATCATACGTGACTACACGTAAGGTCGATGGACTAAGTAGTAAATAGATTTATATTAACTAACTACACAGTCAATTTCTATTACTTTAGAACATAAGACTTCTATTAATGGCAACGATTTTAAACACGATAACTATTTCTGTGTGAAGATTGCAAGCTTCATTTGCTTGACGTTCTGCCTGCTTATTTAGAATTTTCTCGAAATTTCTCCTCAGTGCTTATCTATTTGCGATAGCAATGTGAACAATTATTTTATGAATTTATCTCAATTCGTAATCTCAATACTTCATAAAACTTCATAAGTTAAAGTCTACTACATTCTCTGCTACGTGTCTACTCAAACTTAAAAAATGTCTTCTTAGACGTTTATTCACAAATACATGTAATTTTAAGGAACCTCTGTTACTATTACGGACACATAAAACATATCTAAAATAAGACTCGTGTCATGTGCCGTCGATCCATGCATTATTACTGTTTGGGTCAAGGCTGTACCTGTATCAATACACAAAAATTCCTTACTTTACTTTTCTTCATTCATGCTAATTGGAATAGAAGCGAACTAGCCATTTCTCCTTTCTTTTTCGTCTTTGTTCTTTCTCGATACTTCATATCCTTACTAAGGACTTCCCAAACATCTCTCACTTTATATTTGAACCAAGGATAATACGAGAGGCACGGACGTGTTCATAAATATTATTAATTTCAGTTACGTGTTCGCGATTGTACGTTGTGAATCATTGGACGTGATCTATCTCCTAACTTCGGATGCGAAGGCTGCAAAAGCTATCTAACTAGGAACGAAACTGTGTACCTTCCGTAAAGATACCGTCATTTGCATGTTGAGGAGGCGATGCGAAAGCATACCCACTATATAACTAATATGACCTGCATGGATATGGCATCTTGGACATTGTTGTTGATAAAACTTCAATTGTTTTAAACAGCGGCAGAACGAAAAAAAACAAAAGTATTTTGAACATATTTCATTGGTGATTTATCTTGGTGTATTATCTGTGGCGCGAGTCAGTACGGTGTACAACAAAAAAATCGAAATACAGACAATTTATTTAGAACATTCTCTACATCGGTTACAAAAGTACAAAAACGACTAATTTTGTTCAAACGGAATAGTAATCAATGAGCAGAAAGATTTTCCCCTTATAAATTGCTTTCCATTATGTAATCCACGGTAACCGAAAACAGAGGCTGCAATCCAATCTAAGGCAGATATGAAACAGGGTAGTTTAATTAAAATACACACATTTAGCTTAACTAACTGCAAATAGAAAACTAAATATCAAACAACACAAAACATCGACCAAAACAGTAACAATTACACATTAAACGTTACAACATAAAATCATTGTAGCTATAGATAAAAGCAGCAACTAACACCATACCTGCATTACAATAAGGATTGCAAAAAAACTGATATATTTATTTTAAAAAAAATTAAATACGACTAAATTATACTCGGAAGGAGTTTCTACAGAAAATATTAAACTAATCAAAATTCTAACGATCATAGGAAAGGATCATACAGAAACAGCACAACATTCTTTTGGGATTTTTCTCATTTACGGAGACATTTTTATATAAAACGAATGAAGTCATTAAAAATTTTGAACAATGAGGGTCGTTACAACTAAAAGAGATAATAAAATACAAACTGTATGAATATTAATAATACAATTCAAAATGTTTGAACCATTAACGAGACGCGACGTATAATCGATCTGATGGTTTTAGGTTTAAAAGGAGAGTTATATAACAATTTACATACGACACAAGCCAATGGTGATAAAGTAAAAACGGTGCGAAAACCCAAAAATAAACACACATTATAATCCATTCTATACTTACGCATAGTGTACTTTGTCTTGCGTATTGTCAACAGTGCAGCGTCTATGAGCTATGAAGTGTTCCAACTTAACCTATTAAAAGCAATGTATTTGTGACTAAATTGCTCAGGCACATTTTGAGGCGTGTTTTTGATTTAGACGGTTCCGACTGCACAAAACATTGGTAGTTTCGTTTGGGTGTTAGTGTATGTGAATGTATATTCTTTCTTTTATCTCAATTTCTACATGTTTTCTAACGCTACGACATAAATGTTGACAGTATAACACATAACAAAAGGTGCTATAAAGGACAATAAACAGGTACAAAAGCCAACACAACAACAACAACAACAACAACAACTCTACAGGCCGCTCACCCATTGTGGGGG
Organism: Jemadia suekentonmiller; assembly: GCA_018245575.1. Taxonomy (NCBI): domain Eukaryota; kingdom Metazoa; phylum Arthropoda; class Insecta; order Lepidoptera; family Hesperiidae; genus Jemadia; species Jemadia suekentonmiller. The sequence continues at coordinate 12,159 of DWDU01002644.1, forward strand.
CACGTCCGCGTGCTGGTGGTGATGGTGGTGGTGGTGGTGGTGGTGGCGGCGGTCGGGCTGCTGGTGGCCGTTGGCCGCCGCGCACGACGTCGCCGCCACGCCGTACTGGCGTGACAAAAGTGCTACGGGTTATGGTGTGGTACTGGTGATACACACGCTTGATGAAAACTTTTGTGTTTCAAGATGAACGTAGTGCTGATGTAGGAAGTACTGGATGGATGGATAATAATTGTTCACTGCAATATTTATAGAACAAAAACGTAACATCACGCCTGTTATCCCCGAAGAGGTAGGCAGAGGAGTGTAGAACACTCCCACGTTTCACCAGTTA